>LUCM01004638.1:0-37437 GCA_008360955.1 Fasciolopsis buskii | reverse complement strand
AAAAATTGTGGACAGAGGGACAATGGAACTTACAAAAATGGTTACCGGACTTATACGGCTGGGAGCGGATTGTGATGTGGCGGGGAGGATAAAAATCAATCCTTGAATGCACTTGCCTTGAATGATCTGTCTGTTGTCCTTGTTTAATATAGGAGATTTTGGTGTTCCGTTGTGGTATGGGTCTAGGGGTTAGGAAATTGCGCGTCATTTCAGTAGTGGTAGTAACTGTTTCGGTCAATCGTGATGGTCCATCTGAGATGGGGCACCCGGGGCGTTCATTAGTGTGGCTTGGTTTGGCTTGTCATATGTTGGCGCGGCCAGGTACTGGAGGGTCAGGTCACGATGGCAGCTTCATAACGGGGATAGGCAATCAGCGCAAAGGATAGAGTTCAGCTTTCGGCGAGAGCTTGCGTTGCATCTGTGGCCACTGGCGAACCTGGAGAAGAGCCGGAGAGAGGAGGCAGTCTGGAATTTGTTGCAACCGGTGTTAAGGTGAGTAACCATAAAATGGGAACAGTGATAATAGTCAATTTCTTGAGAAGATTACAGCGAACAAACAACAGTCATGAACACGCAGGGGGTAGTTTCCGTTGACGGCACGTGCGCGACAAACATCAGCTGCTTTCACCATATGGAGCTCATGGATCAGTCAGTCCTGTGATTTATGGTCCTTATTTGAAACGCGTTCCTATTATTCTCCCGACATCTTCGTGGATGCAGATTACATTGGTCTTATAGGACGGCCAGCGCAATGGTTAGGGAATAAAGTCACTATTTGTTCTGTTTTTCTCTAAAATGCGAAAAATCTGTAGGCAGAGTCCGTCGAGTGAAGAAAGCGACAACATGGAATGGGAAATGTGCAATCGTTAGACTAATACATGAGGTTTCATTTGAGCAACTTTAAGTTCATCAATTTCAGCTTGGTCCAGAGATAAATGTAGGGCTGGAAAAGAAGGAGAACCGGAATCAAACGAGGCAACGTCTGGTGGACTCGTGTGGATAACTGGTGCTAAGCGTGTCGGTCTATTGCCAAATTCCGCAGACCAGAATAGTGGTTGATGAAAAATGACGGTCCTCAGCTGTTTCCGAATGTCAGTTTATGTCAAATGCCAATAAAATTACTGTCCTTCGTGAGTCCACTTTGTATGGTTTGGCAGAAGATTATCGGGAAGGAGCAGGAGGAAGTCAGTACAAATGGCGCACGTAAACTTAGGAGCCAGAGCGCTGTTTATCACGACAGTGTCATTGGGTGGGGCTGACCGAGCGCTGGCCACCCAACCTGAAATACACTGTTTCAGGGTGAAGACAGGAGGTGTAATCCACCAACCTAGCCGCACCCGCGCGCAGCTGCAGCCGAGCTTCCCGCCCGATGTGCGCCGGCCGGAGCGGTGGATATGACCGCGCCCCGCATTACTGTGGTAACGCCGGTTTACTCGAAGTGGGGATGAAGGAGTTCAAATATGGTAGATTAAGGGAGACCTTTTCCAGGATCGGATAATCACCACAGCGCGGGTTAGTTTATTCATCCAAACAAAACTATAAGTTGTGGAGGAGAGAGAATAAATACGGACGGCGTATACGTTATGAGCAAAGAAAATGAACTGGTGTTCGGTAGGACTAGCAGGGAGCAACTGCTGGAGATATAAATATTGATCGAGCTACAAATATAGCTGCACTAGGCCTTGACTAAATATTTCACTCCAGGAGGCCGTGCCTTTCGAAAGCATGAAATGGTCGGGGCCAGCAGACGAGGTAGATGGAAACGGTCACCAGGGGAAGAGAAGGTACCATGTAGGACTCTGTGTTCCCAAAGATAGTATGAGGTCTGAATTGTCTAAAATGGACGGAGATAACGATGAGTGAGAAAGAATCCAAGATGCTGGCATTATTTCATCTGGAGGATACCGTTTGGGTTCGTCAGAAATAAGGTGAGTTCAACGGGCCAGAGTCACTTGCTAGGACAGAAGAGTTGGGGAAAAGCAAGGGTGAGGATGATAGTGAATATTTATTTTTGAAGACGGTGGCCGAGTATGGTTGCCACACCGTTTTGGCAACGATGGTGGAAGTAGTTAGGTGAGTGGGTGGGAGAGAGCTGTGGGTGAGCAACCCTAACGCAGTCAGAACCATTTGGTTTATGGATATGAAGTCCGAATATTGAGCAATAGGTACCGGTTTTGCAGGCAGAGGAGCGGTGACATATATCGGACGTGGAACTGCATGTAAATAAGTAGCATGCGCTGGTGCCGGAGCTCTGTTTGAAAAGGGAGAGACTAGGTTGGTTCCTATATGACATGAGTAGGGAGGTATCCTTTTCTTTCCGCAATGAACAAAAAATTGAGATCAATGCGTTTTTCAGAAGCCCAATCCAGCCTCGTACACTCGAACCCCAAGAGGGCATGGCCGGTTTGGATTAATGGGTACATTAACTACTCTACTCACTTCGTTTTTAAATGCAATAGATAATGGTGACGAAATGCGCAACTGTTAGGGAGTGTGTTCCATAATGATGAATATCTAAGATGGTGTACGCAACAAGCTGCGCCGCTTTAACCACCATGTAACTTGTCATTTTCGGTTATCCGTATAACAACACAAAAGCAATAAAACTCAATGAATGCGTTAGGTGAGGGATTATTCAATCCTTTGAAGACCGTGGTTAAAATTCGAGGGGGCTAACAGTTAGACAAACGGCACAAAATTATTTAACCGCGTTTGACAGTATTTTCACCGGAGGAGTATCTCAGTCAAGTGGTGTTTGGGCTTAGCTCCTTCTTTGATTTCTTATTTCCTTGGTATAGAAATGTGGGTGTCACTGTTAGGTGAGCGGCCATTTCAGAAAGTCACTTATCGTAGACTCACATGGGGCTGCTCTGGGTTTGTTAACAACACCGGTCATTCAATAGCACCACAACTGTGCAGATGAACATGGGAACGGCAGCCATGTGCTGGATATTTGTGCAGCTGCAAAGAATATGTCCGCAGCATAATGCGGCATTCAAGTAAAAATGAGAACAAAGTCGCACACTTCTGCGATCAAAACCTTATAATCTCCACTTAATCATTGAACTGTTTGGAATTACCGTCGTCCTAAGACCAGGGGAAGTTGCTGCAATTGGCGTTTGCGCTAAGAGACACTTTGGCCATGATAGTCGGTAGGCTGTCTTCATGACTGAGCGTCAACTATATACTAAGGTGAGCGTAACAACCAATCGGTCGAGCGTTAGTCCAGGTGAGGTCGATCAGCGATTCACAATGTGATCCGCGAATGAATAAAATTCCCGAGTTCTGGATAGCACTTCGAAACCTCAAGGCAACGCGTAGACCAAACTGATGCGAAGCCCAATAAAGAACAGGACTGCTCTGCAAATTCTACGGTAGAGTTCATAAGCTTGAAATTATGTACACGAGAACCATGCCTTTGACAGTGAGCCTCAGTCACTATCCTGCCAGAAGTTGGTCAAAACAGGACAAAATTTGCGCAAAAATGAACACTCCATGAAAGAGAATAAACAAAAAACACCTGTTCCGCGATTTACTCAAATGCAAGAGATTCTGCCCGCTTGATCAAGTCCAACAACACTTGCCTGAGCATGTCAGCCAAAAATCACTGTAAACGAATGGATCGTCCACAACAGACCAACATGAACGACAAAACGAAATTGGTCTGGGACAAAACAAGCCGCCCCAAGTCAGGTGACCCGTGATTGCACCAAAAGCTCGTAAAGTAGTCCTAAATAAAGAGCACAGGGACGAGACAGAGAAAGGTAATAAATCGAACCAAAAATTAACAGCCACCAAAATCAGTACCTTTGCTAGCAAGTGGGACGGGAAGAGTTACGTATAGAGAGAGGAACGAAAAGAAGGTGGGGAGGGAATTTTCAACCAATCTGGATGTTGTAGCAAGATTACCAACTGAAGAAAGGGTCACCGGCGAAATTAGTGAAACGCAAGTGGCAACACGGTAAGATACTGGTTATTGCATTATTAAGGACAAGGTCAAACAAGTCAAAATGATACGAAGTACAGGATCTGTGTTTGAGAAATCTATGCTAGGATTCGCTAATTACGTTGTTGGTCTTGAGACAACCAAGTAGTTGATCCGTTAGGATATTTTCTGAGTCTGGCCAAAATGGATCATTGGATGCTTGTCTTGTGGGTCATGCAATGGTTCAGTTTTGAGGAGGAATGGTAATGACGAAATTCCACTGCGCGATGAATGACCCACTTGGCATGAAGGTGGTATACTACTTTAACTTCAGAAGCGCATGGGGACAGGGTCAGGTCTTAGGGCGCCAAGTCAGTCGTGGACTGGGCGTTGTTCCATGTCTAAGTGTATCAAAGGAGTTTACCGCAGCTGAAAACCTAGGCGCTGGCGGATGGCGGACGTTGCGAAACGGTCGAATTCCTGGAGTAACGACAGGTCGAAATGATGGACAGAGAAGTTAATCAGAGACAAGGGCCAATAAGAATGCCATAAATGGATGGAAACGAATAGAATCCAGGCTGGATATCACATGAGGTTTAGATTTATTACAATGCCAAAGATGAAGCGGAACGAAGGATTCATGTTTGCACCAGATTATTTAAGGGATGAAATCTTATGAAGAACTGTGGAGGGAATCAGTGAAACTCATAGGAGTGTTCGCCGATCTCGTGTTTCTGGGAGCAGACTGGATTGTGGACTGGACCGGAAAAACGTATTCCTGTAAGAAGTCAGGCCTTAAACGCACATGACATGCGTGGCCTCAATGCTGTAATATTTGATTTCGAATCTTTTGGTGTTTTTGCATCAGGAGGTTGGACGTTGGAAGAGTTGCATGCCATTCCAGTGGCACTGGCAGCGGTGCATTGTCCGGCCATAATGGTACATCTGAGTAGAGTTCCCCAAGGCGGTCAGTGGCGTGGTTTGGTTTGTATTTGGGTTGAACGAACCGGTACCGTAGCGCTAGATCTAGCTAGCATCTTCCTTACAAGGTTAAATAGGCAGGACATAGGCTGGGTTGAGGCTGTCGGTAACAAAAGCTTTGTTGCACCTGCACATTATGCTGGCCGGTGTATAGGTACAGTGGTCACTGGTGAGCCTGGGAACAAGCTGGAGAGGGAGAAATAGAATAGAAATCTGTCTATCAAGACGGACAGGATGCTGGGCAGATAAACTGCTTTTAATCAAAAACAGCGGGTCGGTATGATGCTGAAAACGAAAGCACCGAAACCGATGAACAGCAAACCACACTGTTTAAAGGATGTGACTTTAAAAAATGGTGCTCACGGTAACTATGGAAAAAGAAAGAAAGCATGTTGAACTAGCAGGCAGCAGGCGACGAATCGGAAGGTGCGGTGCGATGAACCAGTTAATGAGTTCGTGCGAGAAGTAAAAGTGACTTCGCTTTTGTAAGCTGGAACGAACCGCTCTTTAGCAACCAAATCCTGGGCCGAATTCGGTCCTTCTTCTGCAGCCTTGCACTCCTCGCAGTAATTTCTACGCGCATCATATACAGCAGTCACCAGTTCGATGATCCGAATGAAGTAGCTGAACATTTAAATTCATACTCTCTTTTCGCCCTCATTTCCGACCGCAATACACATTTGCCCAATATCCTTCGGCCAGTGGGTCAAATAGTTCGGTCCATCTTGTTTGATGCATATACCATATGGAAGGCTACCATCCTCATCAAACAGTCGTACCGACCTGCCTTAGGCGGTATCGCTCTGCTGTATTCCACTTCGACGAACCGGACATTGTGCTTCTAAATTTAAAACAGTATACCACCTTCATGCCAAGTGGGTCATTCATCGCGCAGTGGAATTTCGTCATTACCATTCCTCCTCAAAACTGAACCATTGCATGACCCACAAAACAAGCATCCAATGATCCATTTTGGCCAGACTGAGAAAATATCCTAACGGATCAACTACTTGGTTGTCTCAAGACCAACAACGTAATTAGCGAATCCTAGCGTAGATTTCTCAAACACAGATCCTGTACTTCGTGCCATTTTGATTTCATTTTTCTGGCCCCTGTAAACGCCATTTTTGTGTTTACTTCATCGTCTCAAACTTTTAACGGCCTGTAAAGTTAGTGAGCTACTAATGGTCTGCTTCATTGGTCACGGTGATTTCCTATGGTAACCTAGCCCACTATCCATCATCGCTACCTGATTATCTTCCTAAAATATTCACATGCACCTAGGTGTTTTAGTATTCCATAGCATTTCTGTTGTCAGAATTGCGTCATACCGATTGAGAATTGTGCCCCTTATGGCCATAACACAACTTGTCAATACTGTTGATGTTTCCAAACTGACTTCTATAGCTCCGAAGTTTTGACTTAAAGCTGAATGACGGGGGGCGTAAATCAAATAACCAGACATATCGGCACTAGACATCCCACAGAAAAGACTAAAACTGCGTCGACATCGACCCTCAGCTGAGAATGACGAGCCAACGCTTCGTCGTTCTTGGTGGCCTACTTAGTAGAGCTTGTAATAAAACACTAATCTCCCAAAAAATTTGTCCGATTTGCAGATTTTCTTAACGATTTAGAGCTCACCACCTCAAAGATTGCCTATCCCCCGACTCCAATAGGCTTAGAAATCAGTTGGGTCATTGCAGTCTGGAGGCTGCCGACCGCACTGTACTCTGAAGCGTCGATTCTAATTGAGAGAATATGTGACACCATTGTCCTCGACTTCGCCGCATTTTTAGGCGGCCTAAGGGGAGCACTCTTGACTGGTTGTCGCCCGGCCCAACTCCGACACCTTATGGCAAGGATGCGTACATGGATCCAGTGTCATAACGTCTCTGCGATGTTGTGGTTTCTATCCAAAGTTTGGGAAAAGCTATTCAACGGCGATTAAAATAACATCACCACCACTGCATCTCTAAGGGACTACAGACAAAATGCCTTTCAAGAAAAAACTCCCCACCAAATTTTCCGGCGACCTAATCTTAATGGCATAAAACAATACTGCACAATCATATAAGGCCAGCTCATTCTCAAAATAAGCGTTCTTCCGTCAAATTACTGATCTAAATAGCAGTTCAAAGGATATTTATTAGCTTCGATACCATCCACCCGTTCACGCGCCGCGATTATAGGCCCGGATTAATTGACGCCGCCTTTCACATCTCAACCTCCGCCCCAAACCCCCTGCCTAAACTCTCGGAACAAAACCTTACCGTCTGCTCGGGTCGAGCGTCCGTCCCATTTCATAACAGAGTAGCCAAAGCCAGTCCTTTTGTTCACCGTCGCACCCCTTGCATCAACAGGCAGGAAGCCCCAAAGTGTCTGGGAACTCACCTAAAAACAAGAACACAAACAGATTCCCAACGAACGGATCCGCGATCCACCTTAACAGTGGAATTTCGTGCAAGACGCCTAGCGTTCATTTGTTGCGAAAAGTCCACAAGTAATAGTCCAGCGTTACACCCTATTTAGTTACATTCATCGAAGTCCCATAATTCAACCTTTTTAAAATAGGTGGTTGGTTCACTTTGACCCAAATCTCTTCCTTTCATTGACATCAAAGAACCACAAACAATATCCCGCCGGGTGCGGAATCTTACTGGTCACAACTATTATCCAGCTTACTGTCCTAAAACCAGTAGTGATTTTTGCACAAATAGCTCTATCTTATATCCTCAGTTCTGCACGTGGACTATACTGGTACCCAGTATGGTGACCCAATTTTTTGAGCTATTCTAAGCTGGCTAACCTCGGCCGGTAAACAAGACGCATATATCGATCAACACAGAGCAATCTTATCACCTTTTGGAGCAAAATCTGGAGGCATTCAAACATTTAGAAGTAGGAACTTTCAACATCGTACCGTCATTTGAAGATCTACTCTAACAGATATGAAAATATCCCTCATTTCGCTCGGTTTCGTTTCGGCTTTATTATACCCATTGCCATCGATGCATAGCGCTCTTCCTAGCTTATCGAATAGTCTAACAAATAATTAAAGGCCTGTATAGATCAGGAATTTCGGAGGAACATGGATTTTTTTCCGGATCGCTTGCTTAACCGAACGTTAATCATCCAGCGCGAATACCATATGCGTATCGCCTACGCACGCCACGCCTGCTCGTTCCTGTCAGGCATATTCAACGTTCTACAGCTGCTGACTGTCTTTTTGTTGTACCATTCGAGTGTCTGGGTTGTCAGTTTGCAAACGTATAGAGCCAAGCAAAGATGATGCATAGACAGTCACAACGGTTAGGGACGAGCGAACATAATAAGAGATCCCCGTTGAGACAATCTGCCTTGCAGAATCAAATGCGACAAATAGTTGCCCAGCGGTCCCAACCGGAACGACCAACCTTCCTTGCCTGTTTCACATTGTATTACATTGTACTGTACTTCATAGAACTTGCGTACAAAAATAATGTCGCATTTCAGTCAGAAACTGTGAGTTTATGAAATAAATTAGATGGAAAGAGAAGTTGATAAATAAAATAAAAATTACACCCATCGCCTCGCAAAGAATAAAAGCAATCATCCAGGAATAATCATATTGCTCATAACAATCGCTCCTGTTTTCAACATTCACGTGCCTCTACCAGCGAACCATTTTTGTCAGTACTATTAGGGATGCTCGCCCAGCGTCTCTTGGCACATACACGTGGCTTCGATTTTAATCTTAATTTGGAGACTTGGTTAATCGGTAATTCCCTCGACGGAGACATTGTTTGATTGGTTACAATGCATTTAAAACGAACCCCTGAGGGGGCTTCTCGAATATGTAAGACACTCTTCTATCCTCTTGGTACAGTCAATATTTTTACTGACCGATGTGTTCCTATCTGGCTAAATGTAGTAATCTGGCGTCAGGACCTACCGGTCAGTTGTATCTTCCACCCACCTGGTACACGTTAGTCACAGTGCCTACCGAAAACTAAGGGATTCAACACCACTGCTGCCCCTCAAAGTCACAAGCTGGTAGCGGGAAACTCCAGTGCATCTGGCATTTTTTAATGTTCCCTCTTGCCCTATAAACAACTTGGCGCATTTGTTTCCATTGAACGATTGGATAGACGGAAATAGCATATTGTGGTGCCCGAAGAAGCCAACAGCAATCCTGATCTTATCTTCATAACCGACCTATCCCGGTTGGGCATGTGCATAGAAGACAAGCTATTCATCGCCGATCACTCCTGGATTGGTTGTAAACGTTTAGCATTGTCATTTGTTATCACCTCCTGAGCTTTCATCAAACCGTATCACA
Source organism: Fasciolopsis buskii (assembly GCA_008360955.1). Classification (NCBI taxonomy): domain Eukaryota; kingdom Metazoa; phylum Platyhelminthes; class Trematoda; order Plagiorchiida; family Fasciolidae; genus Fasciolopsis; species Fasciolopsis buskii. The sequence continues at coordinate 28,210 of LUCM01004638.1, read as the reverse complement.
AAGCCTTCTGGAACTGTCTTCTCTTTAACATTAGCAACCAGAGTTGGGACAGCGTTTTCCTACCGCATGGTATAAAATTTGACGCTTGAATCTCACAATTCCAACCCAGTTTGGCACAAGCCAAAACCCCGAGAACCCTGGACGGCCCCAAAAGAAGGTATCTCTTTGTGCGAACCCAATTCACAAGAACAGGACTCTGTTAGGATATTACGGATGAGCCGTCAGTCTAACAATCTTATTCAAAATGAAAGGAACATCTAGCCTTCCATTCTACCTTGTTCATGTACCCCATCGACCATATTCAAAAAGAATTCACGCGTATTTCCTGTGTAATTATTCAATGCAGCATATTAATGCAACGAGCAGCAAAGCTGATTCGAATTCCAAGTCGAAACATAACTTCACCGCAAGGTTCTACGATACTGGTTTAAGCAATCATCAAAATATACAAAAATACAAACCTTATATGCGGCCAATTGATCAGTAGAAAAAGAGCCAGTGCTCCGGGTCTATAAAGCGCAAACTGCAGTCAGGTCACCAACAGTGACGCAAACAAAAAGTAGCTACTTGAAAAGGTTGAAATAAGCGAACTGAGTGACGAATGCAGTATGTGAGTGGGCCGTGCATTTTGTTCATTGGGAGTTCTTTTTATTTAGTGAGTGTTGTAATCGAATGCACTGGAGGATTTTCAAAATACCTGCTTGCACTCTCTATTATTATCATTGACGTCCAATGCTTTCGCCACGACAAATGGTGTTAGCGCCATTGAGCTGGGCCCCATTCTCCTTCTCATTCTTCCTAGATCCCAATTACAGCGAACTTGTATTAACCCACCAGCTGTTTATAATAAGGCCGAATTTCTACACTTGACTCGACGGGTTTATACAAGGACCCTTAAACCTTGGGATAGCGGATATGACAATAATGTTGTTCAATTCATTTAATCTCTTCCAGGATAGAGGGACTTCCTCTCGACGGTGGAAGACTATGTTCACCGTCCTAGTTCGTTTAAGACGCTCGAAGCGTGAACCATCTAATTGCAAACCCATGATTCACGATCCATTTGCCTCAACCTTTATGGAAATGAGATTAAAAATTTCGTTGCCGAGTCACTCATAGACCAAGACATTACTACTGCTAACCAGCACGCCTTCGTTTAGAGTAGTTCACGTTCTACCTCCATGGCTGATTTCAAAATTCTAGCAGCAAACGCTAGCGACGACGGAAAGCCCCTGAGAATAATTTCCTTAATCGTGACGAAGGCATTTGGTAGGGTGTTCCATCGTAGGTTTCTAATAAGAGTTAAATGCTAAGGTACTATAAGCCATTTTCTGGCTTTGCACTAATACTGGAAATACTTGAATAACTCTTCCAATAGGCTGCAACCCTCATCGGAAGGTTCCGTCACCAATCAATTGCCCGTCTACACTCCATCTACCAACCACAACTCTTGACCACATCAGCTGAAAACAAACGGTAAAAGCCTATCCACCGAATATCAAACTGTCGGGCCAATTCCGGCATTTTTCCTATATTGAGGTACTGTGGAAGACCTCCATGCAATGGTTCTCTCCGGCTCATTGCTGACCTGGATAATCACTCCACCTCGACCGCCGCCAGCCATCTACATGCCAGTCACTTTGTTATTATCTCGGATCTGCGATCTTTACACGCGAACACCCGGAAAGGAAGGGGCGTGGAACACTGCATTTCCGTCAGTGGACTCGTTGATCCTGCCGTATGACCGCAATGGGGCCAACTCTGATTAGCTCCCGACAACCAGTGGCTTATCAGTGTGCCCTAACTTTGGTATCCGCGCCAGTCTCAGCTCTACTACACTTCAGTTTCCGCCACTCCCATTACCAAAGGCCAGGTTGCCTCCATCCCAATAACAGCTACTCGCCTAACACCGATCGATTTCATCTTTGGAAACATCTTTCCCAACCGCAGCATCTGGAGGGTCGCAAAAGCTTAAAATGCTACAACCTGCCCTCTCAGTCACTGGTGATATCCGCTAAAAACGCTCGACCACAATCTAACGCCACTTTACTGTGGCTATTAATCCTTACTTTAACCTCGGCCAAATCTAGAGCACCTATCATAACATTCTGTTCTTAGATAACCCATGCACGCCTCGCTACCGTTCCCCCAAAGAAAACCAGTACAGCTTTTGGGCGTTTCCCGGCATTGAACGCCCACATAAAATCGTGCTGTCTTCCAGTCAATAACGCCATGCCTTAACTGAGCAAATTAGGTTCTACGGTATCCACTGCACCGTCTCCAAGCACCGTAAGTTTAGTAACGGGCACATGGTTTTCGGAATATTCTCCCGTTAACCTCTATTCATTAGCTGGGTTTCAAGCCGTTTTAACCCCCAACGCCATAGTCACGGCGAAAGATCCCCCTCCTGCATAAAGCACTCAACTTTTGTTTACATCGCTGATCAGCGCCCAGGCCGCGACAATTATGAACTCCCATGGTTACCGTTGTCACTCGAAGATCAGGAAACACATTTACTGCTCCAAAGGGGAGACCTACAAATTAGGAACTCCGTCGTTGACTTGCTTTATTTTACATTCTGCAATCCATTGTCTGGTAGGACTGCGGCGGGAAATTTTCCTCTTCCCGAAATACGTAGGCCATTAAAAACTGCTCCCAATGCGTTGGAAAACCTTATTTAACGGAAAAGCCTTGAAAAGTGGTCCCACCATGTCGGGAACCCCAAGAGGATATAAAAATACTCGGCTTGTAATTTTCCCCTAGTGTCACAGAAGAGAGCTTCGATCTAGTAAAACAATCAAAGGGAAATAAAACCAAATTCATACTGATCAGCCTAGCGCCTGCCCGCAAATATAGCTCAGTACAAAAACCCCTCACTTAGATAATATTATGCCGGCCGGATAACGATGGTAACCACAATTCGCGTTGTAAACTGGGAAAATTTATTTACCCCAACCCCCGAAGTACCAGCGGACTCAGTAAAAAACAACCTTTCTTCCTGCATTCATAACCTCATATGGCCTGACGGTCACTACCTGAAGGCGAAACACCATCGGTTTGTTAACACGAAATGAAAAATAACTGAACTCCAAAATGATTTTACCCAAATGAGACGTTTCTGATTATCCAGACCGAATGACCTGAGGAGCGTATCAAAAAGCCGTTGCGCCATATATTGGGTTTTATTGTCATTGATATAGAGTTAATAACTCAGCATTGTTGGAGACTTCTTTGTTATTCTGCCAGCTCGCCGGCTAAATGAATCCCTCAGTCTAATAAAAGGAAATCAACTACCGAATTGGCTTCTTGATTATTTTGCTTCTTCCTGTGATAACAGCAGTTAACTTATCGTAATCTGAATTGATATGTCGAAGGCTTTTGTTTGCGCTCCTCACATTGGTTGTTACGTCCACCCAGTGGGGAATACCGTTGCGCTTGGAGTCCAACTTAATCAACTCGCAATCCCGCAGTTCGCGTTTCGCATAACCAGGTGCCTTACACAAACCCCGTTACACAAACTGAACAAGAAAAATCAATGCGGAATGAGTTTATCATGCTATCTAACTTGGTACAGTATAATTTGTGGATTATGAGCGTACTTGACCGTTCCCCTCGTAGGCACACCATATCAAATTGCGGGCAGCGACATTTGAAACAACAGCGCAGGACCGAGCAAAAATCTGGCTAGAACCAATGGTCGCTTTTAACCGAGCACACCTGTATCAGTGGGAAGAGGCGAACAATCGAAGTTGAGGAATGAAACGCTCGAAGACCCTCAAATCAGCTTTTTTCGAATTGACCATCATAACCCTATGATGTGCCGCCGTTGTAACACTCTGCTGATCTCCAAAGATTGCCCGCTTCGGATCATCCGTCACGTCCTCCCTTTTCTTCTTCTCGTTCTTAAGAGTGGGCCCTAGACACCTCGGGTCAGCGACCATTTATCAGCTCTCCAAACGATAAACGGTAGCGTCGTTAAAGGCAGTGGTCTGGGACCCTTGCTCTATCTCGTGTACGTTAACGACATATTTGCCCCCGGAGACCGTGATACCACAATCTCCTTCGCCAGCGATATCGTGACACTTTACAAGTTTTATTTTTAAAACCTACTTATTCAAGTCCATCATGCACTAGACGATCTGAGTTCTCCAAGCCGATGGTGCTGATCTTGACCCATGCAATTTTCTCCCACCATAATTACAAAACCTTCGATCATGTGTCTCCTACCTTGTAGTACTCTTTTCTTACCATAAAATACCATCAAGTTCCTAGCAAAAGCCTTCGGACTGCAAATCCTCTTAATTTCTCCAAACAGGCTTCCCACCAAATAGCACGAGTCAAACGAAAAGTTATGCTCCATCTGTGTCCCAAATTAAGGAGCACGCGGCTTCAAACTTACGCAACCCAGTTATAGTGCTCCTGGAATCTGGCACCCTTGTTACCTCCCGTGTGCCGACCCTGGTTATAGGCGCTCATTTACCAAATAGCTAGCAGGTGTATTTTTTCTCCTCTTATCATAAAACATGCGAATCATTCCAAACTAAGTGGCGGCATCTATCCTAATTATTCATGCATGCTTACCGAAGCTACTATGTGGTACAAGTTGCTATCATTATGTTCAGACACAAATTACTGACCCTAGCATTCTTATGCCCCTCATTTGTCTCCTTCTTCTGATTTCCCGTAGCAAATACTGCCCTAGCATTTAACCCAAGCTGCCGTCCAAGGCCCATTTTAGTGGTGTTCGTTCCCAAAAATCCGAGGTAGCGCAAATCGGCGGTGGTTATCACATGATCAGTTATGATATATTTCCTGTTGCAAGTACAGCAGGTCTGTAGGCCATACGAGTTTCACAAGCGGAACAAATAGTACCAGCCGTTCTATCAGAACACTGCAATCTGCATCCGCGGAGATGTCAAACGATGAATGAGAAACGCTACGACTAAGGACCATGCAGCCCAGGACTGACTTAAACATGAACCTTATAAGGAGTAAGCAGACGGCAGGTTTGTTGCACACGTCCCGTCACCGAAATAGTCCCTCCTGCGTATTTCAAGACGGCCGTCTGGGACCTGAAAACTCTGCAAGAAACTGAATGTTGCCGTTATTTCAGTTTTCATTTAATCACCCTAATATCAGCCGGAAAAATTCCAGACTGCCTTCTCTTCGCCTCTTCGGCTCTTAGCGAGGCTCGCCAATGACCACAGTACCTATGCGCCGGCTAACCGAATATGCAAATGCAACACAGACCCTATCGCCGTAAGCCCAACCCCAAACATGCGCTGGTTGCTTATTCCTGCTAGGAAGCTTCTATCCAGATCTTGCGACCCAATAACGGACGGCTTAATCCAAAGTAAAACAAAGCCACAACAATGACGGGCCTGGGTACCTCCTCTCAGGTGAGCCTTTACGACTGGCCAAAACAGTTACTAACGCTACTGAATGGCTGCACAACCTCCTAACCTCTAGACCCATACCACAACGGAACACCAAAATCTCCTATATTAAACAAGGACAACACACAGATCATTCAAGGCAAGTGCATTCAAGGACTGATTGTAATTCTTACACGTACTGGTTTTTCTCCTGCCACACATCACAATCCGCTCCCAGCCGCATAAGTCCGGTGACCATTTTTGTAAGTTCCATTGTCCCTCTGTTCAAAATTTTTCACGTATTTTCGTGCTGTAAATAATTTTATGCAACCTTGAATGTTTCCTGCTGTTTTACATCAAGCATTATTTTGACTATTGAAAGTTGTTTATTACCAATCTCCATCCACCTCATATGACATCCAGCGTGATTTCGACCCTTCTCCATCCCGTTATTAACTCCATATTGATCTTTATCTTCACCATCTAACCATCTTGATTTTTGAAAAACCAGGCAATGTGACAACGCCCATCATTAGTTCCGAGCTAAAATTTGCGCCCGCGATAAGCAACATTTTTGCATTTAAACATGGAATGGCTCGCAGTACGCAACTGATGACCAGCCTAAGGATGTCTTGGCGAAGGATTATCTAGCTTTGAGTTGAAAGCTCAAAAACTGCCAATGATCATTGGCAGTTTTGGGGACATCCTTATTTCATCTCAATGTCTGACATTGTTTTCCCTGTCCCCAATCTACCACCCTTGCACAAATTTGATTTGTCCTTGCACATGCCTCTTGAATGTCCAGAAAATATACCATTCGCTTTACTTATTTATTCATTCTTCCGCCAAAGATAATCAATGGCTCCCGGGGAGTAAGTTGTAATGAGAGCTGTTCTCACCCATTGGGACAAAGGGCCTTCTCACTGCTTATTCCACAGACAAACTCGTCTCTTGAGACTAAATTTGTCATATGATTTATAGCGACATATTGAACAAATTACCTTTCTGCACTTTTTCTTCCGACCGTTCGGCCGAAATTGAAGAGGGAAATANAAATGACGCGCAATTTCCTAACCCCTAGACCCATACCACAACGGAACACCAAAATCTCCTATATTAAACAAGGACAACACACAGATCATTCAAGGCAAGTGCATTCAAGGATTGATTTTTATCCTTCCCGCCACATCACAATCCGCTCCCAGCCGCATAAGTCTGGTGACCATTTTTGTAAGTTCCATTGTCCCTCTGTTCAAAATTTTTCACATATTTTCGTGCTGTAAATAATTTTATGCAACCTTGAATGTTTCCTGCTGTTTTACATCAAGCATTATTTTGACTATTGAAAGTTGTTTATTACCAATCTCCATCCACCTCATATGACATCCAGCGTGATTTCGACCCTTCTCCATCCCGTTATTAACTCCATATTGATCTTTATCTTCACCATCTAACCATCTTGATTTTTGAAAAACCAGGCAATGTGACAACGCCCATCATTAGTTCCGAGCTAAAATTTGCGCCCGCGATAAGCAACATTTTTGCATTTAAACATGGAATGGCTCGCAGTACGCAACTGATGACCAGCCTAAGGATGTCTTGGCGAAGGATTATCTAGCTTTGAGTTGAAAGCTCAAAAACTGCCAATGATCATTGGCAGTTTTGGGGACATCCTTATTTCATCTCAATGTCTGACATTGTTTTCCCTGTCCCCAATCTACCACCCTTGCACAAATTTGATTTGTCCTTGCACATGCCTCTTGAATGTCCAGAAAATATACCATTCGCTTTACTTATTTATTCATTCTTCCGCCAAAGATAATCAATGGCTCCCGGGGAGTAAGTTGTAATGAGAGCTGTTCTCACCCATTGGGACAAAGGGCCTTCTCACTGCTTATTCCACAGACAAACTCGTCTCTTGAGACTAAATTTGTCATATGATTTATAGCGACATATTGAACAAATTACCTTTCTGCACTTTTTCTTCCGACCGTTCGGCCGAAATTGAAGAGGGAAATAATTTGCTTACAACCCGCTAGGCCATCCATTTGAGCCTTAGTCCCGTTTCCCCAGATGCCAAATATGAAAGGGGCCCGCATTTTTGAAGCGCATGTTCTACCCCCTTCAGTGCGTTCCACCACTCACTAACATTTGTGGATGTCCCTCACCTGACTAATATGAAGCTTACCCCGGTGATGATCTATATGCTACACGGCTCAGGTTTTCCTGAATAATGTGTACTGACTTATCTCCCGATTATTGTTGGTGGGGTAATAAACGAGGCAGTCTGCGGGCTGGATTATTTGGGTCAGATGATAACGATTTTTTCTTGTCAGTTCTTATCCTATATCCCCATCGCATTTACTTTCAGGCAGCTCTTCCCTTCTATGCTCTCTTTCAGGGGAGTGGATGATGGAGATCCAATCTATTGGGGTTTGGCTGAGAAAAATTCCTGAAGCCACGTTGCCCAAATAAATTTGCAACTAAACCTGAAGTGAGGATTCGCGCCCGGATTCAAGTTCTAAGGCCGCGAGAAGATATTCCTAACAAGGCACGGCCAATCCAGACCTAGAGTATAATGTTTAGTCAACCTCTAATTGAATGCCCCCTCCAGACTAACCCGGTTAAGTCCGTTGGACTTTCAAGCTAATCTTCCTGGTTCTGGGAGCCTTCAGACACACCTATTTGGCCGATGCACATCGGGCGGACGGATTGACTAGGCAACTGCTGGTACGATGGTTGATCGCTCATCCAGGATCAACTTCTGAATGATTTTTAGGTTAGGTGCGAGCACTCGGTTAGCTACATACACTGGCATCGCTTTGGTTGAAACCCTCAGTCCCTCGCGCAATTAGCTTCCAGTGCACCAGCATCGTCCTCTAACTTTTGCAAATCTCCTCTCACCCCAACCTACAAAGTTAGAGTAAAGAAAATTTACTCTTTCGACATTTTTCATATCTCTCTGCGCTCCTCCTTGGTGGGAGCCAACCTACCCTTTGTTCTAACCTTTCGTTATTGCTTGGAAAATTTGCAACATATTTTCCCACCGAACTTTGATCCGGCCTCTTCTCGTTCTCCAGCAGTAAGAGGGCAACTTTTCTTTCATGTCTGTCTCTACTGTCCCTCCCAGCTGAATTGTAGGTAGACGCGCTTACTTGCGTGAAACGTCATTTGCATTCAGTCTCTTTGTTTGGTTAAATAATCAGCACATTTAACTCCATTTCTCTTTTCTTCCTTGCTACTGTTGACGTCCTTTTTCTCCAAAATTTGCATAGTGATTTCCTGTGTTTATTTGTTATTATACTAATCTATTTTGCATTTTGATTATTCTTTCGGCACGAGGACTGTGATGCAATCATCGACCTACTTTGTATTCTTATTTTGACATGGGACAATTATTTTCACCTCCTTCTTTCCTCCAGCCGTTCTGGTCATCTGTGATGGCCTTATAGCGCATTCACGGTTTCTGTTGATTTCTTAGTTTTGGTTTCATTTCGATATCCTTTGCATGAACTCTTTAAGTGCGACTGCACCTGCTGTATCCTGACGTTTGTCGCCGTCGTCAGGACGGATTTTTTCCCTGGGCTACGCAACATAACGTATGTAAACGCCGCTTTACTCGTGCATGGTCGGTTTTGCTAGCTCGCGGGAAAAGAATATATTTGAAAAACTCATATTTTACCCGCGAAATGTTTTATTCTCTGCAGTTCGCAAAACCCCTGCAACATCTGATCATGCCTCCTTATGTACTTTGGAAATAGGTTTTTCCCTAATATTTGGATGCAACTTTCCCTCCTATATTCTTATAGACTTCGTCTGGGCATTGCACTCCACGGTGAATATGATATTTGCCGGCCAACCGAGTTCCGGAAATTGCCATAATTTCTGCCTTGCTCTTGATGGCCCACTTGGGAAACCCCAACCACTTAATTCAAGGACTGCATACCTTAACTTAAACCGACACAGAGACAACTGCGTCGTCAGCTCTATTCTCTACTTACATGACGAATTTTACTTATCGTAGAAAACCCCGGGCTGCAGATAGCTTCTCTGATTTCCTTTGGATTTGCTGTTCCCTGTTCAATACAACAAGTCTCCCGACACCTGCACGCAGTTGCTAACGCGACACACCAACAAGTTGAAACTCTGTGAACAATTAATTTGGTCCGTGATTCCGATCGTTTAATTCCCTGACTACCTGGATCCCAATTTCCCTGTCCGCGTTGAACTGGTTCCTCAGTTTTACTTGATGATAGTTTCTTTTTGCTAACAATGGCCTTGCCATTTCGGCGGATGCTGCATCCAGTAGGTCGACCCTGCAAGGCTTGCGGTGGTTTGTGGTTAAGGCCCTGAGAACGTCCGTTCTTCCCCTTTAGCTTTATTTCAACCACTTTGCTGATCATGATGAGAGCAGCCCGGTGCACTGCGGCATCTCCGGGTTTGACGTCCTATGCATTGGCCTCTCGTGCGTGTGGCAGGTCCTTAGAAGCATTTATTCTTCCTTCAATCTAGCTTTTTATTTTGTTACTGCTCTTTGATGTGCTTGCTGCAAACTACCGAGAACTGGGCGTGTTTCGCCTGCCCATTCCCAATGCATTCAAAGTCATTAACGATACAACAACCACAGCTTTCTTTTACAAACAAAATCTTTGCGTGGCCTCCTGTTAGTTGGCCGATTAACACCAACAGTGGCTGATACAAAAATCTCCAAACCAACAGTAACAAAAGGCGAAAGTTTCCTAGGGTGAACATCTGCAAACCAAAGCTCTTGTGTAGTGTTTGCTTACAGCAAAACTGAAAAACAAGAGAGGCATTTGGGCAGGTGAGTTATATAATGCAAAATATGAATCATCGGATTGCTGTGCAAAGCTTTGTGACTCTTTATACACTAAGCGTTTTAAAAATGCTAATCACCACGAGCTGGTAGCTGTAGAAACGTGCATCAAACGAAGTTGTACGACAAAGCTTTGGGGCCACTGTAGTGTGCAGGGTACAACAACGGTTAAGTGAGCAAAAGGGAACATCCTTCTGGAACCAAATTGCCCTCCATTCTTCTTGCGACATAAGGTCATGTACTCCGGTGTGGCTGCAACAAAAATGAATGGAATTTGCGTTTCCAGGAGCCGTGGAAAAAGCAGCGCAAGCATTTCACTAAATCTAACAAGCTCATTGATGCTCGCAGTTTCTTTGAGCGCTGTACAATATGTAACCGAAATACATTTCGGTCACAGGGAGCTGATGCTTCGACAGTATTCCACCACTTCTGAATTTTGAAAGAATTATAACTAAGTGCAAAGGGCTTTGCGGAAATTCAGGTCCAGACGATGGTTGAAATATGATGGCCCCGGAGAACCGATTATAGTCTTTTCAAAGATTATGGCTAAATTTTTATCCTTATTGAAATTTCCTAACCACAAAACTAATGAAGAAACTAGTGGTTGGAGCAAAACGGTTCACATGGAAACCATTGTACTTCGCCTACGAAGCATCGTAGAGCATTTTGTCCTAGAACCTAGAAGTTGGATGAACAGAAAACAACAACGGTTAAAGACGGGGATGTCAAAACCCTAGGAAAAAAGACTGAAACCCGGAAATATTATGAATTTTAAAGGTTTCCTTGAGCCCGCTTGACTGGAATGGCTAGCGCTGATGCTTCGAAAGTTCAAGAGATCTGCAGCCAAAGGTATGAACCCCGCCCCCCAAAATTACCAAAGAAATGCATTATAACGACCGAAGCCCCCGCAACGTTGGTCGTGTTATTCATAGGACATGAAAAGTTTTCCCACAGAGCAATGATTTCGGGAAGTGCCAAAGTGCATAAACGGTAGAACAAAACCGTGAACATACTGCTCCTAGAAAATGAATAGAATCGGCCAGCCGTTGCATCGACGGTGGGGTACGTAACTTTGATATCACGCCGAGAGGAGGAAAAGGGCCATGGGGAACTAGAGCAGGCTTGAAGCCGATATGGTCGTTACGACTGTACAGAATGCCTCGAGCACACTCGGAAAAGATCCTTTAGCTAGCCTATCCACGGAAGTAGTGGTTGCGCGAACGCAGCGAACTCTGAACCTGAATAAAATGGAGGGTCGAGATTTCGTCATCAGCTTCAAAGCAGCATGCCAGCTGTCATTTTCATAGAGGTGCTCAAGAGGACAGTGAGTAGCATCACAGAGGAAAAAACAGCAGCCCATGCAATACCAGCTTAGTAACACCGGTATATTAGGCAATGTTCCTGTATTGCTAACATCCTTACTGAACTAAACAAAACCTGTGGAGTTTTAGGATTTGTGGTAGTAATTTGCGACCACACAAAATCAGCAATCGGGTGCTTAGCGGCCAAAGCCAGAGATTTAATACCATAGCAGTAACTGCCGCGCATTGCAAAGTCCAAAGATGCTAAAGCATCAGTTTTGCATTATCAATCATTCAGCAGAACTCGTCTACAGGGTTATATATGGGCATTTTCCCCGGGTTCAGTAATGGTATCAACAATGATAATGAACATTTGCTTCCGGGGGCACCCGAGTTTGGTAGTCAGAATCACAAGCACTGAGCAATGCGTCAATCCCTAACTGATAGAATTCACGCAAACCAGAAGAAAGTATTAGCTCTGAAATGTAGGAACATCTGGGCGCAGGTGAACTTCGGGCAAAAATACCAACACGTGACGAACATAGGTGAAAGATATAACTGGCATTATTGGTGAAACCGAATTGGAAAGGAAACGGAAGTCGAAACTGCAAAGACAAAAATCCACTCAGCATTAAATATATGTAAGTTATTTGATAAATGCATGAAAATTGTAGAGAACGCGAAATAGATGGGGGAATATCGTGTTTTGCTTTCAGAAGAGCATTTTTCTACAAATGTGCTATAGTGGTTTTGGAGCATGTAGGAAAAGGCACAGAAGAAAAAGCAGCTAATCAAGATCGACCACTGCGGAAATTTGCTTGGTTTTGGTATCGCTAAACTAGAGCGAGAAAAATAGAGCGAAATCTGCAAATGATGCTTAAGAAAACGCAAGATCGAAATTGTGTAACTACCTCGCCTCGACAAGGACAGGGCACAAAATCGGTTCCAGTCCTCTCAGCAATAGAGCAATACCCAACTAGGAATGTCCAAGAGAAGGAGACCGGCTGAATTTGATTCACAAGCGTCAGACGCAGTCAGCTTCAAGTCAAAATTATGAAATGGAGCGGGTCCTGAAATAGTTTAGGCTTGGAGGAAGAATGATAACGTTTCCCTTTGTGGCAACGGTGAATGCACATTGACCCAGCCGTAAAATGTAAAGTCAGATGAAGAGAAAATCAGAACGTGAACGGCAAAGCAGAGCCGGGGCTCAAAGAAAATATATACATATTCCACAATGCAGGATAATTAGCCGCGCCGGCGGAGAAAGAAGCTGAGAACCAGACAAGCGAAGTCTCAAATTGGAAGAATACAAGTTATATGGACGGCGTCCAACTACCAGGAATTTTTGAATCGGACAAAGTTGTGAATTTTTTGCCATTCTCTTATAGTTTAGAGGACCAGTGTGCGACGGAAAACAAATGCGTTTAATTTGAACCGGCATAGGATAGATTGGGCCCAGGTTCTGTGAGAAGAGTAAAACGAAATAGAGGTGCTCATGCGAACATGGTAAGCAGCACCAAGGTCGAAGTGGTTGAGAAGTAAATGTATCATCCAATGAATGTCCATCAATAGGAGAGGAAGCAGAGGCAGAATTTCTCTCACTGGGGTGAGCCCCAATAGCAATCAACTGCGTCGACATCTGCATAATTAAGCTGCTAAAACAGTTCATCGACAAATTGAAATTACCCTCTGGTAGTATATTCTAAATGCCACTTTAACTATTTATGAGTCATTCATATTTATCGTTGTGAAAAATCTTACTCTAGATCCTATCTACGTTTTAGTACCATTAAGCGTTTGAAAAGTTCAGTACACTGCTATCGTACCCGCGTTTGTCGAATATTCGTAAAAAGCGGATGCTGAATAGCATTAAAAGCTGTCCTCCTGGAAGATGTGTGAATGGTAAATAAAGGGTGGCATAACGTTGTCACTACAAATTCCACGTCATAAATAATTGGACGAACAGGTTCGGTTCCTGATGCCTGCGGGCGATGAAAAAAGCGCAGCGAACAAACTTTGCCGGAGTTAAAGAAAAGACCCAAGGTGCAGTTGCTACCACTAATAAAATGACGCGCAATTTCCTAACCCCTAGACCCATACCACAACGGAACACCAAAATCTCCTATATTAAACAAGGACAACACACAGATCATTCAAGGCAAGTGCATTCAAGGATTGATTTTTATCCTTCCCGCCACATCACAATCCGCTCCCAGCCGCATAAGTCCGGTGACCATTTTTGTAAGTTCCATTGTCCCTCTGTCCACAATTTTTCACATATTTTCGTTCCGTAAATAATTTTATGCAACCTCGAATGTTTTCTGCTGTTTTACATCAAACATTATTTTGACCATTGAAAGTTGTTTATTACCAATCTCCATCCACCTCATATGACATCCAGCGTGATTTCGACCCTTCTCCATCCCGTTATTAACCCCATATTGATCTTCATTTTTACCATTTTACCCTCCTGATTTTTGATGAACTCGGCCACTTGACAACACCCATCATTTCTTCCTAGCCAAATTATGTGCTCACGATGCGCACCTTTGATGCGTTTAAACATGGATTGGCTCGCAGTGCGCGACTCATGGTCAGCCCCAGAAAGTTTCGGCGATGGATTATCTAGCTCTGATTTGAATCCCAAAAACTCGCGATTAGCCCATCTTATTGCTGGTTATGTTCATGAGAGCACAGACACTGGTTCTTCAAGACTAAAGTTTTGTTTTACGATTTCCACTGCGCCATCTATGTGTAAATTTGATCTTGCGTTGCACATGACTCTCAGATTTCCAGAAATATATCCATTTCAATTATTAGTATTATTCATTTAACATTCGATTTCGTTTGGTACTTATGCAGCAAAGCATATAAAAAGACGAATTTCCACAGCAGATTCTCATTCACTCTCGAACTGAAATTTGATTTCCTTACTGAAACTGCTTCTTCCTGAGGTGTGTGACAACTAGCCTTTTTGGAGCGCAAGTGTGCGTGTCCTTTAACGCCCTATTCTATATAAAATTCATAACTTCTCATTTTTATTGTTATGAGCAGCCAACCATCAGCCGAAATGCCTCCAGACTGTCATCATTCTCCCTTTCCTTGTTCTAGATGTACTGGTTTTCACCCTATCTCACCAAGAATGCACATCCATCGCCAATCGGAAAATTTTGCCGTTCTTTTGGTGGTCCCGTGGGTGTTAGTTGTTGGGAGCTGACCGTGCGATGGACACCCAACCTGAAAACATCATTAGGAGGAGAACGCAAGAGGCGCGATCCTCTGGCCTAGCTGCGCCCGCACACCGCTGCAGCCGAAAGAGTGGATCTGATAGCAGCTGGCCACAAAGGAAGTAAAGCTATGACGAAGGACCACACGACCTTGGCATTTTTTCAGTCAGACACCGGTAAAAGTTGGTGAATTATTTGTGGCGTTCAAAACAGTCACGGAGTATTCAGGTGTAAAACATGATGAACTGTTCACCGGGAAGGAGCATGGATTAAACTGGAGCGCAATGGCACAACGCCGCAAGAGAGCTGGGACCTGTACCAGTTCGATATTTCCACTGTGGAATCGACTGCTGGAGCAAGTGGTTGACAGTAGTAATTTTGATGGATTTAAAGAAGCTCTGGATCCCCGCCTGGCAGGGATATACCCGTACCTGGGATATTGAGTTTCATGTGTGGGCACAAACGTCTCTGTTGACTTTAATAATCTACCTGGTGATTTTCCTCTCAGAACGGACGCTGTGGGACAGCATACCAAGCGGTACGCTCCAAAAGCTGGAATCCAGATTATTGTCCTGGGCAGATTCAACTGAACTAAAATCTCGCCGGGGAAATTAGATGCGTTTTCCTCTCCCAGCCGCTGCTTCGTAGCAAAAAATTAATGGATGGAACACTGAGATTCGGCTGGGACAGGTGGACGACAATTTCCGACCGTGACATCGGAACAACTCTGCATATTTGGATGTTCCTCAGAGTCACTTTTATCCTGTGCCAAATAAGCAGATCCATGAACGACAAAAGGAAATGTCCCCAAAGGGCAGCGGGAAAAAGAATTTAAGGAAATGACAACAGAGCTAAATGAGACAGAGAAGAAAGGAGGAATCAGCGGGAAATGGTCGACAGCTACCTCCAGCGCATTTAAAATCATAACCGTGAACCAAATACATATGAAGGAAGCTTTCGCGCTCGAACATGCTGCATTCCGCCCGATCTCTCTTAGTAAGTTCCGGGAATGTAAAGCTGCCTGTCAAACGAGAAACAACGACGGCCAGCTAATGTGAGAAAAGGGGCAGCCGTGCTAATTACGCTTCCCACATTCCATCCATATTCCTGTCCATTTCCTGACAAATACAGTTTCGATTCCGTATTCATCGTACCCGCGGTGCCATCTGGTTTTGTTAGATGTTGTTGTTCTGAAAACTTTACTATTTTAAGACTGTATCAGGTGCGACTGTATGGTGGGTAATTCACCGTGGGACCATTGCGAACTGAGTGCAGGCTGGCTACTTATTACCGGACGGTTTGCGGCCTTTGGTAAAAAACATAGTTCTAGAAAATTGCTCCACATTCAGCCAAAAAACGGTTAACAACCCATTTCCCGTTTTTCTTTAATTCCACAGCTCTCCCCAAAGCAGCTTCATGTCGGAAAAAGAGACTAAGCCGTACTGGCGGCCAGCGAGCTACGAAGACTTCGGTCTGTCTGTGAGCCATACACATAACACCAGAATACAGACCACTCATAAACCGCGTTTTCTTGGTCCGAGATCGCGGTACACAGGTTTTAGCAATTTTTCCGATGTCGGCCAACTCGTCCACTCAACTTCAATTGAAGAGTTCTGGTCCCTACTTGCAGACTCAAACATTTAAAACCTCATGGAGGAGCAATATTCCAAAAAACGGCAGTTTCTGGACCCGCCCAACAGGCGTAAAATTTATTGAAACTGTACCTGAAAAAAGAGGATGCCAAACCGGAGTGTACACCGCCAAAACCTATGTCGCAAAAACAGAAGGGAAAGGAAGTAGACAGCGTCAGCAAGGTTGAGGACCTGGTGATGATTATTACATCGGATTTCAAATGGATGGACCAGAGTGCGGCTCAAAAAGAGGCCATAACTGAACGATTTAGAC
Source organism: Fasciolopsis buskii (assembly GCA_008360955.1). Classification (NCBI taxonomy): domain Eukaryota; kingdom Metazoa; phylum Platyhelminthes; class Trematoda; order Plagiorchiida; family Fasciolidae; genus Fasciolopsis; species Fasciolopsis buskii. Next base: position 11,568 of record LUCM01004638.1, on the reverse strand, counting down.
TGGAATCAGCCTTTTTCTGCTGGGAATGGCAGGTGGGGATATATTGGATAGGCATAATGGGCAAAGACATCCGGTTGGATACAGCAGAAGAGGGTTGAATAAGATAGCGAAATTTGATTAGTCACATACTAATCACAGCCCACCCCGCTCGATGCAATGGTCAGCGCGGTCCTGATTATCCTGCGCGACGACCGATGCAGTATGGAATTATTTGTAGGCGAGTAACTCGTGGGGACTAGTGGATAGCCCAGTTCAAAGCATAGCTGTCAGTTACTGGGTGTCCCGTTCTTAATTAACCTGACACGAGCTAGCACTGGACTAGACGAGGCTCACGAACGTAGGTTAGACTTCTAGTTCATGACCGAATCTTTGTTGAATTTGCCATTTGGGGTTCGGCTTAATCTCTTACTTCCTCACTTTATCGCACTTCCCCGCTAATGCATATTTGACCTCTCTTGTAGTGATGTACCTTATTCACCAGTGCCTAAAGCAACTAACTCCAGCTCCTCCCAATGTGGGCGGACGAAAATGTCAAGGTACTTCTTGAGGAATCCATGCTCTTATCATATCCCATGAGTTTAAACACATTTAGCCTGTGTACTGCTCGCTCTTCATGCCATCTTATCCTCTTTACTAGCTTGGCAGGGCCAACAGGTGGTTCTTGGTAGCCCCAAACCTTCAACTACCCAGAAAACCGCTACCATAGCTCAATTCTTGTTACCACATTTTGCGGAATAGATGCACTATGTTGCAGGTATGTTGTCGCGATCCCGTAATCACCGTAACCCCAAGCTGGCACCGAAGCCAAACTACTTCTCTCTTGCGTTTCAAATCTCTCACCCGGAATAGACGCGCTGCTACCGCTTTCGTCCTCGTAATGGCGATTCCAAATCTGCTATCATATCATTCATGGTAGCAATCTGTTAGCTAGAACTGGCGCTCGAGTCCTAGCCTGGTCAACCGAAACTACGCCGGTTATAGCATTGGATGTCTCAAGTTGCATCTTTGCAGTTGGATAAAATCGCGATTACTGCTGCCTCCGGAACGGCTTGCGCACTTCATATTCCCCATCCTTATTGCTGACTAAGATGAAAATCTGAGACACCAAAAATGACAGCATAAAAAACATTCTTGGCTAGTGTATTTATGGAGTGTTCTTACGCAAAATTCATCTTGTCTGACGCACCTCCCGGTACAGCTTATCGCCATCCGTAAGTAAATATGATCACTATCCTTGGAGTTCCATATCCGAAGTTTCACAAATTTCCTCCAGACAGTTTGAGACAGTCATCCTCCGCCCTCAGCTTTTTTTGGCCACTTGTTGTTAACTACGTGTCTCATCCAATTTGCCTGAGGTTCCGGGTGGTTTTCACTACTTTCATCCAATTACCGCATTACCACTGCTTATCGTCTCCTCACCTCAACGTCTCCGTCCATTACGTAAGGCTCGTGAAGTTTGGCGTCTCTAGCCCTATATCGATATCCCCCGTTGCTTTGCAGCATCTCATTTCACTTTCCAGTAAGCTTCTGCAATAATTTCTAATTGCTCCCACCCACTTATCGCATTCGACTTCCATCATCTAAATTTCCTGTGCATCATCCTTGTAAAAATTTGATCTTGCCTTGCGCATGCCTCTCGCAAATCGAGAAATATGCATTATTATTATTATTATCAAGGTTCTCAACTAAAACTTTGTTCTGACAAGAACCTGATCGCAAGGCAGCGAAGTATAGCTGAGTGGAAGCCCATCTACTTGGATCAATTACTCTTCCACTCATTTTTCCGACTGAGCAACTAATTTAGATCAATCCTCGGCCGCGAGGACCAGGAGACCACTCCGTTGGGCCTCTCTCCATTGACCTTCCCGCCATGATTGTATCTTTGGATAGTGATAAGCTATCCTTTACATTTCGTTGGGTCATGGAGGAACGAAAGCCGTCACCCCAGGCCAAGGTGCAGTCTCGGTGGCTAAAGTGGGATAACGCACAAAATTCTCGGCATAACTTTCCGCTGAGTAACGCCAAACTTCGTCACTCCCTGATGAATAACGTGGATTTAAACTGAAGTAATTTGTTCTTTTCGTTGTTGTATATTCGGTTGGGAAATTTCCAGATGACGCTTGAGTCTTCAGTTTCCGCACTATCTGCATGCATTAGAAGGCAACTTCGTGTGACCAGTCAAAGAGCTCCATCGCTTTGGCCTATTACTTGCACGAAGTTAACTTTAGGGTAGGATATAGGTAGGGTAGGGTAGGACTATTGATTGGTGCATAGCGTTTTCAAGCCCAACGTACGTGCGATGGAAGAATGTCAGCGTACGAGTCCTCGTGAATTTTTATAGTGGTTCCGATAGGTATACGCTGTTCTAATCGTTATTTGAGACGGTCTGCAGGATCAGTTTGCTACCCTGCTAACGAGCTGCGCATTCCACAACAAAGGAAAAGTTCCAAGGGAAGATCGGACACTTCGAGAGCTTCCCGAAATACTAAACGGTGGGCTCGGTAAGGCATATCTCCACAAAATAATGAAAGTACGAGTTCAACATTGGCTTCCCCATTCAATAGAATGGTGCGGTTCTGAATAATCTGAAGTATAGAAACACCCAAGAAGACTGCAACAGATGAAAGTTATATAAAATCTGACCTTGGACAATAGTAGAAGTAGCAGAGGAATTTTACGGTTTCTCATTACATAAAAATGGAAATAGAACACTGTAAAAATTTCCCTCAAATAGCCCATTTGACATTGATGGGAATATATTTTCCTTAGGCCTTATAGCGTTCCCAAATGAAGGAGACAAACCTGTCGTGACAAATCACGATCCATTGGAGGAGAGGAATGCAAGGACTAAATTCGGAGTCTCCGCGGAGCACAAAGACGTTCCTACATGTTTGAAGAAACAACAGAGGCCCACTGCGTAGAATTTTGCGAAAATGACTCAGATGAAAAATTGACGGAACGCCCAGAAGAACGGTCAGTCTAAAGCGAATGTCTGTTTCGAAAACAGTTTCAAAAACACGGAAATAGATAAAAATAGACCAGATTCCATGGCAAATTCACTGTCATTATTCAGCGTCAAACGATAAGGCAGGCCAGACGGGAAAGGGCTCAAAAACAAAATGTATTACGTATATATAAAAACAGTAAACACAGAAGAGGAACAAAGGGTGGACTTGCACAGGCGGAAAAAGAGAAGATGCCGCTGCAACCAACACACGGAACACAGTCTAACTGTACAAACAAACGTGTTTTCAATCATTCCGATTCGATAGAAAATGACATCATGATCGCCACTGTTCGCGGTTCACTGCCATATCCTTCAGTGTCCCCAGCCACTTAGTTGACGAGTCTTTCGGACCCTATCCATGAAGACGTGAGATACCTACTTTATTTAAGTTCGCTGTATATTTTCCAATCCCACGTTACCACATCATCTGTCGACCTCCAGGTAGCTTCTTCCATTCCTTGGGAGGAGCCCAAAATGGGGCGCATATGGTAGACGAGTGTTCGCCATAAGCAACACGTGACCCAGGCAGCACAGTCTAATAAGTTTCATTCGCTGATATAAGGTATTCTCAGAAACGGGACCTAGTATCAGATTCCTGACCTCTACATTATTCACCCGGTCACTCCGTCCAATCTTAGCCATACTACGTCAAAAACCTCTAACCGATGGACATCTCCGACACGCATAATCCAAGTCTCGCAACCATACGACAGAACTGAAAGCTCTGCGGCACACTACACACGGCCTTTCAACTTCAGTGAAGTATCAGACCGACGCTAGAAGTGCGTCAGTCCAGCGAACGCCACTCAAGCCTTTGATATACGCGTGTTCACCTCTACTTCCGAGCTACCATTGTTCAACACGCAGCTATCAAGTTAAATGAAACGGCCCACAAACGTTAGTTGCACTCCATCCAGTGCCAAGTTCAACATTACTGTCACCCGGTCCAGCGAATAGTGGACCGTGGGTAATTTAGAAATCCACCAAAAAATTAGGCTGATCAGCAGCCAGGCGAGAGCTGCCCGTCTGCTAGAATATGTCTGGTGTGCAATGTGGACGAAAGGGCACAGAAATAAACACCAAGCCACACCGCCCTTATGTTGGCAACCTCGAACGAAACAATCACAGAGAAAGAAGTGCGTGACAGGTTAATAGAAATGGCCAAGTCAAAAGTGGCGAGGGCTGATGAGATCCGCCCAACTGAAGTTTTACCCAGCTCTTTAATGCATCGCTATGTGAAGAACGGCCTTCCGCGGGCTAGTTGACGTCGACAGTCATATCAGTGCATAAATATGAGACAGAAATAACTGTGGCAGCTATGGACCGGTGATTCTGGCATTCATCGTGCTGCAAACCTTCGAAAGGGTACTGCGCAGTAAGATAGTCAGACACCTGGAGGTCAATATGGCTTTTGGCACAAACGTGTTAAGCTTCCTGGATGAAGTAGCAGGCAGGATTGACAGAGGCGAGAGTAGAAGTCCGCTAACTGAACGTCCAGAAAGACTTCTACTCCGTGAACCAATTGCTTCTTTACCGGAAATTGAAGTCTTTCGTGACGGATGCTAAGGTGGACAGCTGAATAGGACAGAGTTCGAGGAGTAGATATCTCAGAGTGAGAGTCGGAGCATGTCTGTCGGGCTCGGAATTATTCCACAGCGGCTGCCTCATGGGTCGGCCTCTGGACCGCTGCACTTCCTGATGTATGTCAATGACAAAACCAACCGGTTGGAAAATTGGTTTGCAGATGACGTCACAGTTTGGGACCAGTAAACAGTGATGCTATACGGAGAAATCTGGATAGATTAACTAGTGGTCGGCAAGATGGAATCCTCCGTTGAGCTTGCGGAATTGCCGGCGTCTCATGGAACGAGGAGCTGATCTGGCTAGCCACATGAGTTCAGCCGGTCACCAGGTAGAGGTGGAAGAAAGGCAGAAAGCAAGGGACCTTGGGGCATTATTGGGTGCAGAATTCAAACCTAGTGTGCAATTTCAGATGACGGCCAAGAACGACTGGTTTGCCTTAGGGCAACTTAGGGGGATTGCAGTATCTAAGAGTCCCGAAGATCTTCTGCCGCTGCTCAAGGCGTTTGTCCGACTGCGCTCGGATTATTGTATCCAGGCGTGGAGACCGTATTTGGTAGGAGGCGTGAAGATGCTGGAGCAGGTTCAACGTGTTTTACACGCGGGTTTGGAAAGCTGGTGCACAGGGGTTATGAGCAGACTTTGAACGCAATCATCGTGCACTTCCCGGAAAGACGTACGGAAAGAGGTGACTTACCATAAGCCACCAAGATCATTAGGAGAAGGACAAAGCTACAGAGTCGGTCCCATATAGAAGCGAATGAAACACCAGGAGGTTACGGGGAAAAATATCTTTTTGGGTGTGTTCAACTAAATGGTTCAGAAGCAAATCTTTTGCCATACGAACTGATGGCTGGCTGGTACAAGCTACCAGAAGAAGTAGTCAAGGTGGGAACATTGCGTGAATTCAAACGAAGGCTAGAAAATAGATGATTATTTGTGTTTTGGACAGGCACTTTGCAGTTGTGAGAATGACGAGAGTCGAAGGGAATGCGTCTCGTTAATTTTCGCATTTGAGGATGATGGAAGTGAGTTGGAGTAGCAAACAAGAGTCGCAATTAGACGATAGAAACTGAAGAGAGCTTACGCCCCCCTGTGTTCGGAGCGTTATCTGATACAAGGGCTTTCGTGCAAGAACGTGGACGACCAGGATTTCGCCTGCAATGAAACTAGAGCTGAAACTGGACGTTTCGTTGTGCGCTTACTTGCTCTCGGTTTCTCTGCGCCCGTGCGGCTTCCTATTTGTCTCATCGTTTTTTATTTGATGGCCAGTTCCAGTATGCCACCGAATTACTATTGCCACGTCTGTGAGACAGAAGTGGTGCCGAACTTACAAGTATGGGTTTCAGGATCTGAACTGTATTTCTTATTTCATTGACTAACTTAGGATTTCACATGCTCCTTGTGTCACAGTGGTTTCATCGAGGAGGTTACGTTGGAGTAAGTTTTTATTAACTTTTCGCTCATAATTTACAGGAGTACTGCAAGTCGAGCACAAGAAGTAAGTTCTCAGATTTAGTTCTATTTTTTAGCCGGTCACGAACGCCTTTGATTTATTTCGGTACGCTTTGGGACCACAGTTTTTGTTTCCCGAAGAGCCCGATGAGGACGAAATCATGGCAGAGGAAGAAGTCGAACCTCCGAGGTCTCGAAGGCACTCTGGTGCCAGAAGGCGTGGTGATGGGTCGAGATCTGGGAGAGAGACGTTTACTATTCGGATCCCATCACCACAGGGTTTATTTTCCACGCGTGTACGCGTCGCCACGCCGGATAATCCTTTCCTTCTACATGTTTTATCTGGAGTTGATGCACTACAGCATGATATACGCAACTACGCCTGGAGTACTGGTGAGTTTTTGCGGCCCCACTATTCGCTCTTAGAATTACTGTCAATACGTAATGTTACTGAAGCTAGTCGACCGGAAACTCTCTTGAATTTTCTGCATTCTATGGAATATCTTTTAACCTGTTGGCCGTGCTCTCGTAGATTTGGGATGTAAGAACCATCAGGTAGGACAAAATGACCGTGCCAACCACCGGTGTACCTTTGTCCGCCAATCGTTCTTGGCGACCCGAGCAGCAGTCTCACAGAGGGCCCAGTGATCAGTATGCAAACGAGTGGCTAACTGCAACTTTCTTCTGATAACTCGATGGTGTTTGGTGCCTCGAAACGATCCAGCGTTTGTTAATAATCCTTCGAGGAACGTCCACTGTAACGTTTTTTCCGCTTGCTTACCAAGGGATCTTTTTGCTGATGTGCTGTTGTCTCGCGCTTAGAATACACGAACGATTGATTCATAAGATTATAATGGTCTGCCTTGATTCTGAAGTCTTGCTGGCTATTGTCAGCCCCAGATGCAAATCTAGTTTTCTCAAGTCGATTGTTTTAGGCGATGTTCCCTTATGGATTAGTCCGTCGGGATGACTATATATGTATATAATATATGTACATTTGTTGCATTGATCTGAGTGCACATTGTACTGCCGTTGGAACCATAGCGAAGGACGAAGAGCAGTGAGAAAGAAGAAAAACTGTGGTTCACCAGTTCCGTCTCCACGTCAACTACTAATCATCATCGGGATTCATGACAGACTGTTGAGGTCGGGCGCTCGGTTTGGCATGTGCTTTGCACCTTCAAAGTGCAAACTGCTGTTACAGGACTGGACGGCAGTATTGTTGAACTTGGCACTGGATGGAGTGCAACTAACGTTTGTGGGCCGTTTCATTTAACTTGATAGCTGCGTGTTGAACAATGGTAGCTCGGAAGTAGAGGTGAACACGCGTATATCAAAGGCTTGAGTGGCGTTCGCTGGACTGACGCACTTCTAGCGTCGGTCTGATACTTCACTGAAGTTGAAAGGCCGTGTGTAGTGTGCCGCAGAGCGTTCAGTTCTGTCGTATGGTTGCGAGACTTGGATTATGCGTGTCGGAGATGTCCATCGGTTAGAGGTTTTTGACGTAGTATGGCTAAGATTGGACGGAGTGACCGGGTGAATAATGTAGAGGTCAGGAATCTGATACTAGGTCCCGTTTCTGAGAATACCTTATATCAGCGAATGAAACTTATTAGACTGTGCTGCCTGGGTCACGTGTTGCGTATGGCGAACACTCGTCTACCATATGCGCCCCATTTTGGGCTCCTCCCAAGGAATGGAAGAAGCTACCTGGAGGTCGACAGATGATGTGGTAACGTGGGATTGGAAAATATACAGCGAACTTAAATAAAGTAGGTATCTCACGTCTTCATGGATAGGGTCCGAAAGACTCGTCAACTAAGTGGCTGGGGACACTGAAGGATATGGCAGTGAACCGCGAACAGTGGCGATCATGATGTCATTTTCTATCGAATCGGAATGATTGAAAACACGTTTGTTTGTACAGTTAGACTGTGTTCCGTGTGTTGGTTGCAGCGGCATCTTCTCTTTTTCCGCCTGTGGAAGTCCACTCCCTGTTCCCCTTGGATATTCACTCTTTTTATAAATGTATGTGACCTTCCGTAAAAGGCATGTCTTAGTAAGATTTACCTTACTATTTAACGCTGAACGACGATAATGATGACAGTTACCGCATTACGAGCCCGTCGGGAAGAGTAAAGCGAATTTTGTTCGGCCCATGTACTTCTGGAAATATAATGTTCATAAATACTGGTAATCAGTTGGTCCACCAATCTCCTTCAGTATAGCAAGAATTCTTTACATTCTGCCCATGGCTTCGTCTGATTTGACCCGTTGCGTCATGATTTCCTGGTGCTCTTATGGGCCTCTGTGCCTTCTGGACGTAATCTTTTCCTTTTCGTCTGTTAGCGGGCATAATGAATCACGGCTTGCAACACGGTTTGAACTCACGTTTGCTTAGGGACCACTAGTTCTGGTGGTTTCATCAGAATAAACATACTTTCGTCATGGTAAGTTCTGGCACACTGCTGCCGATGACATTGCAAATGAAGCAGAAGAGTTCTGGAAGAAACCATTATAACTGGCCTCCACATTATTGTCTGCGACATTAATCCAATAGTTGCCCTCGTGATTTGTTGTTGAATGACTGACTTTTCGCTCAACCTCCTGAAAATCTAGATACTTACTTTAGGAGGCTTTCGATTGTCCTTAATGTATAGTTTTTTTTCATTTAGTGCCCAGTTCATTGGCGAACGATCTCTTGACCTCTGCACTACTGTTCAGCTTCTCCCATCATATTCCCGCAATTCTTGGGAGATACCGAGATTATGCATATCTTCTGCCGCAACGGCCACGGTTTTCCGCTGTTTAGCAAGGTCTTCGATGTACATTGTTTGGGAAAATAGGAAACCATACCATAGGCTCATTTACTGTTTCACTCGGTGGAATCGGATGATATGGATAGCCTCATTCGAGCTCTTTCTGATCACAGACTGTTTTTGATCAAAACTTATATAATCATTAATGTCATTAACGCACTTGGTGCCCTCGTTCACCTTAGCAGCGTTGGATTCTGATTGATTACACGTTCGTTGGCCACCAGTCTTATAGGCCATTTGGAGATTTCCACTGAAGATGGGCATTTTACTCCGAACTTATTGGCTCAGGCTATACCTTGATCTGTGACCGCTTTTATTTCCGCCTAGCTTGTGGTCACACCGATGCAAAATCACCTGCCTTGAGCGATTGTTTCCGGATAATAATGGCTGACTTCAGTTTCAATCGGCTCTTCGGGGTTGTCCGCCGGCTGTTCAGGATCTGAGCGGACATTGGGAGCAAATAAAAGAAATGCATTCGGCGACAAATACCACGCAGGACTTAGGAACGATTGGTGTCTTCGACGTCAGTTGCTCTGTTACATGTCGGCAAATCTGTCCCCCAGGATGCTTCATACAGTGAGGTGCGTAATACTCGAAGTCATCTAACTAGAATCCTGCGAAGTAATTGCTAATAGCAGTGCATAGGGAATTGAAAGAGACTGTGGTCATCGGAAATAGGTGGAAATCTGCGGACTGATTAAGGGTATCGGTCCACAAAGACAGGTGTCTATCATCGTCCTTAGCCTAAAACAGAGTAGGCCTCTCTGACTACTACGTTTCTCACTATATTAAACGTTATTATAGAAGGAATGAATACACAAAGTGGACAGAAAATGGAAAGAAATAAATGGAAAAAGAAAAGGAATACAGCCGGACTGTTCAATCGCACATTTGCCAACCATTTTGATTTAACAGAGTGACAGCACAATCCCTGCTGTTCACGATTCGCTACCATATCTTTCACTGTCCTCAGTCACCTGTTTGACGGGTACTTCGGACCCCAACCAAGAAACTCGAGACACCTATTTTATCTAAGTTCGTTGTGTGCTTTCTCCCTCCACGCGGCCATATGCTCTCTTGACCCGTACGTAGCTTTTTTTCATTCCGTGAGAGAAACAGAAAATTGGACTCGGCGCTCTAGACGAGCGTTCTCCATACGCAGCACGTGACCCAACCATCAGTCTACTAAGCTCGATCCAGATTGGTTTATATTTTTGTGAACCAGAACTCCATATTGGGGTCTTAACATTTACGTTGCTCATGCGGTCACTACATCCAACTCTAGGGTATTAGAAAAAAATCGGTGGTCCAAAATTTCTAAAGAACGAATACGCACGCAAACTGCATGTCTCACAGGATTACAACAGAACAGCTCACTGCAACACAGCACACGGCCTTTCAAAGTCATCGAAATATCAGGCGGTTTCAGCCCAGCTTGGACCGCTCAAATTCTGGAAACAAACGTGGTTAAGTTCATCCTTCCATGAGCTGCATGTCTACTGCATCGGCCGTCGTGCAAGACATTCAGGATCATGCTTTGAGGAAGTCAGGTAGTGATAAGATTGCTTTTGCTCTGTTCTTTCTCTTATTTAATTTGTCTACTGCCCCTAACCGGCCCTTTTTGCCCGCTCTGCTTACTCTTCTAGCCCCAACTAATAGCCTCCCCAATACTTGCATTGGTTCATTCTCAACTAGTGTCGTGAACGACTTTCATTTTGGTAGTTCGCGTATTGTCAAGCGTCTTCAGCTTCTAAATCTCGTCTCCTCAAGCGTGCATACTGTCACAGGCGTGCTTAGCGCTCACAATGGGCTCACTAGCGATTAGTGTCTCCTGCGAATTTAGGTTTCGAATAGTGCAATTCAGTTAGCTGCTTTTAATTCATCAAGGTACTTCTTTTGCATTGGAAGAGACGAAAAAGCTTGAGCTGCTGGCTGGCATGATGTAGGAATAGTCCTGACCGACAGCGCTGAATTGACTCTTTTTGACTGGATCCCTGTTACTAGTCGTCTATGCTACGTAAGATTCCGAAGATCAGTTGGCATTCAAAAAGTTCTTTTAAGCGCAGCGTCTTTGTCTTGTTGCCATATGCTCCAGTGGGCTGTAGCGCAGACTGACAAAAGGAGAAGTTTCACGACCACCTCGCCACTTTCGCTCGCAAGAGCAAAACCTCTGACCACTTAGCCGCAAAGGTTGAAAAGCTTAGTGCCTCAGTATCTTGTTTAGATGGGGGTTGCGCCTTATTCACTCAGCGGACCGATAACGGGAACAAGCTTTTTCAGTTCTGTGCACACAACCGGTTATTCCTATCTCGTAAGAGATTACGACATTTCATGTGGCTCACGGCGCTCTAACTCCACAGATAATCTGGGTCAGGTCAACCCCATACCATCGATGGGGTTCTTTCCACAAATGTAGATCGTGGTAATCCGCGTAGGTAGAATCGGGCCATGCATTCATTTTAATGCGACTCCCGTCACAGCATAGCGACCATCGATGCAGACCACAAACCCGGGTGGACGTAGAACGTCTGTTTGGATCGATTGTGAACAGAAACTGAAGGACGAGCTAGGATCTCCGCGAACAGTAAGCGTGCGGGCGATGTTCGTCGGCTGGAGGTTTTCGACAACCGATGTTTACGCGGTATGGCTAGGATTGAATGGAGTGACCAAGTGAGTAATATTGAGGTTAGGAATCTGGTATTGGGT
>LUCM01004636.1:481619-499165 GCA_008360955.1 Fasciolopsis buskii | reverse complement strand
TTTAGCTGGCCACATGCTAACGTATTTTGGCCGACGTCTGCAGCTGAAAATCCTTGGGAGGTGTCACATGATTCCGCAGCGGAAGTCGAAGTGCAGTTGAATATTCGATTTCTGAAGAGGGGAAAAGCAGCCGGTCCCGACGACCTTGGTCGAATTCTTTTCAAATTTGGTGGGGAAGCTCTGGTGAAATCACCTACCTCCTTCCTCCATGATATTTGGAACGAGGAGCGTTTTCCGTTATCATGGGCTGAGTCACTGATTGTGCTCATCTTCAAGAAGAACACACGGAGTGACTGTGGAAATCATCGTGGGGTTGGTTTAATTCCGATAGTTGCTAATGTGTTGGCTTCGATATAGCTGCGCCGTTTGACACCGATTGGCGAGAGTAATATCCGCGAACAGCAGGCCGAAGTTCGTCCAGGTCGAGGTTGCATCGACCAGATATTCACTCTCTGACAGATACTCGAAACGCGCCACACGCAATGCCGCCCTACGATCGTAGTCTTTCTCGACTTGAAAGGTGCGTTCCATTCAGTGGATTTACCAGCACTGTTCAGTGCTCTCCACCGGAGTTCGTGAACCTGTTGCGAGCACTGTACTCGCATACCTATGGTCGCGTGAAAGTATACGGTGAACTGTCAAGTTCATTCGAAACGACTAGTGCTGTTCGACAAGGGTGTTCCATCTCTCCATTCCTGTTCAACTTCGTCATGGACGAGGTGATGAAAGGTGCTTTAGGTCTCCGGGATGTAGGAATCAAACTAGGAAATGGAGAGAAGCTATGTGTAAATCCCTTATCAATACTCTTCATTCTTGTGCTGTGCGTACTCAAGTCTCAGTTGACTAGTGAATGAGGCATTCTTTCAATGTGTTCCATTGCTTACTTTCACATGGCGATTAAACTGTCAGTTATTTAGCGACTGCTGGTCAGGAAATAAAAAATAATGTCTCACCGTTTTTGATTTTCGGGAGACTGAAAGCGATTCTCGGAATCTACTAACCATTCCACCACAGGTTGATCTCTACGCGAAATGTCCACAGCAGCCAAGGTTACTCTTGGTCTGTCATGCTTATTCACTGCATCTGTTTTTGCCTATGTGCATATTGCTCAGGCTCTGGAACGCGAAGTAAGCGTCATGATGATATACCCATAAATGATTAATCTCTCCCTTTTTCAATCTCACCAGCGCTTAAGCGAAACCGTGCGTAGAGAAATTGAACGTGATATCGAAGAAGCAAAACGCTTGGTACCGTAAGTTTTTAACCTTGTTCGAGTTATCATTGGTTGTTCCGTTGAACCTTAGTCTTCCTCCGGATTCAAGTGACGTTGTAAAGGAATGAAAACGGACGATTCTGAATCTATTCCAGATGGTTATCGTATGGTTTTGAAACTGGACTTTCCGAGTGAGCGTTTAGCTCAGATTGCTTGTCGTACTCTATCTGTCGATCCCCCGCCAAAGCGATCGTCTGTTGAACAAAAATTCTCTGTCCGCGGATCTACACTCCTGTGTCATTGCTTTGCTCCTGTTCCACATGAATCTGCCCGGAATGATAGCTCACAGTTGAGCAAATTGCGAATTGCAGCTCACTCTGTGATAGACTTGGCTTGTCTTGTGCTGGAAACTGTAGAAACGTTTAAGTCCTGTTCCGTTGATTAGTTCTTGTGACGAGTCGCATTGTACAATATACCTTTTTCTAATCTTCGTTTTTTCTCTATACTAAATGTGCAAATTTTTTATCGGTCAATACACGATGAATAAATTTGCTCGCTTACTTTCAGCCGAGATGTCTGCAGACTATGATAATCTCTTTTTGAGCATAGCTCAAGGCTCCGAGGACGGTATACGTGGTCTGTTGGACGCATTTTTCGGCTTTCTGTCCCGTCGGACTGATTTTTACTACGGGGCCACCCAGAAAGATTGCAAAGAGATTGTTCTTGAGGCTTTCAAAAAGCACCGGGTAGGATCTTTTTTCCTGTTTTCATCATTATGTGACCATGTGGATTTATTTAGTTTCATTTATCTTCGAATAGGATGCATTACTTCATTCTATAGGCTAACTGAATAGCCCCCGTATTCCATCTACATCTCGCAAAGGAAATTCCCGGGACATTTTAGCATGTTTACCGGATAGCAATGGAAGCCACTAAACTAGTATAGTAGTCTTCATTCGAAAATCCTGTTTTGTAACTAGTTTATTGGGGAAAATATAATATTTGATCTTGACAAATGTTTTTGACCACTGAGATTGTGGCCTAATCGAGCAGTTCCAAGACCACGTGTTGCAACCATCTTGCTCCGAGATTCTAATATCTTTTCAATGTGACTCTCATCGGAAGTAGTAATACTTACTTTTTGGTCGTAACGACCAGAACTTCATGATAAGAGTGTCCTCATGGTGCAACGTAATTCGGAAAAGGGTACGGCGTGACTAAAGCGCCAAGTGTTACCTACTAGGATGTCCCTTGAAGAATACCTCAGTTATAAGGAATTTGAGAAAACTCGACGGCTTTGCGATTTCTGTTGAACTAAAAAGTAACATGTCAGCTTTTGTATACTCTATTCTATCTATCTACTGTAATCTATCTCAAAAGAAACGTTTTGGCGGCAAATTCACAGGTAACTGTGTCTGTGTCGTGGATCGAATACTAAAAAATATCAAGGTAACCTCCACTTCGATGCGTCCCGGATGCCATTTGTGTTGAGATGAAATCGGTGGTCGGAGATGGTCAACTCGATTAATTGTCTGTCGCCGAAAGGGTCAGAGGTTCGAATTCCAGATCTGCCGGTCACTTAGGTGTAGACGACAATTCGTTGTCCGATTTAGTATCAGGTCTGACCTAGTGTGATCTTATGTGGTTCTGTGCCACTCCAAGTTTGAGGGTCAAGGTTGCCAATCTCCCCCTCGTGTATTGGTCTTAGTGGCCATGGGACATGTCCCTTCCACTGTGTTCATGCTTAAAGTATGTCATTGAAAAATCAGCGTTATTGTGTTCACTTTAGTTTTGGAAAGAATTCCACTTACATGGGCCAACTGTGGTGGGTTCCTATTGATAAGATATTTGAAAAAAAATAAACGTTTCAGTCAACTAATCGGTTGCAGAGACTATACACTGATCCGAGCTGCTCTCTACCCAGGGGATGGCTGCCCACGTAATATTCATTAGTATCTGCACCCTCGAATATGGAGTACGGCAGATGATCAGTAACTTTAAGGATTTTGGAAGAGCTGATGCGCACTGTGAATGTTTTTATTTTTATTTTCTCGTGCATGGCGCATGAATGTAGTGGAAAAGGGCATGCTCGGTAGCTACTGGAGCCGAATACGTGGCGCTAAAGCTCGCACTGGGATTAGGTCGCATGACATCCCAATAGGTCAGGTGTGTTAGTGATTGGTCTGTAATTCAAATATGATTTTTGAAGGATGACAAACGGTTAGTCCACTTCACCAAGTCGGTCGTTGTGGCATCGACCGTAACTGCGTTCGAACTGTTAGGTAGCGCACAGGTGCAGCGACATTCCCATGACGATGTAGATGTCAAGTTCTTCGAGACAAGGCTTCGTGAACTAAAAAGCGCTGACTGTACTGTCGAAATATCACAACAGCATTTATGGAATTGTTATGTTGCTGAGTTTGGTTGGTCTATGTACACTGAAGCACAAGACACAAGTACTCGCGACGCACGATATCAGGAGCACACAGCATGTGGTCTAGTAGGACACTAACACACACACACACAGAGGTTGGAGACAAAAAGTCCGAGCTCAAGACTCAAGGCCCCTAGTCGCACAACGAATGGGACAGCTGATGCTCCCTTGAATGAGTAGCCACACGGAACAATAAGCGGCGCGAAATACGAACAGCTAGCCTAGCGGAAGAAAGAAGACGAACACAGAGTACTGCCGCGCGTTTATTGGTGACCCACCAACGCAAGTCAGAATTCAAGTGAGCTCTATCGTTAATATAGTTTTGTTAGGTGGCCTTGATCGATGTGTGGACTAGCCGGTCACAGAACGGGCTTTTATGAATCTTGTCGCGGACATATAAAAATATTCAACGGCGCAATATTTAAAGTAACGTCAGTTTCGAAATATTGAGAAAAAAACAGCTTCTTTTGGAAAATTATTAGCAGGAATGTAATCTACGGCATCAAAAACCCTAGAATGACCATCGACCACAACAAGAGTGTCAAAATGACTGCAAAGAGCTTGCTCGATGGTTTTTTTAGTCCTCTGTGTTTTGCGGATTCAGACATAAGCATATCCGTCGCAGCTTTGTTGTTACAGTGTCTCTTTTTGTTGTTCTTCAGTTCAGGTCTCAGTCATCGGTTAACTACAGTTGGTCTCTGATGTCAAATCCGTGCTGTTACACCTAAACAAAAAGGGAATATATATATATATGTATGTATACATAATGCATATATATATGTATATAGTACAGCAGCTTGAAAACAAGCGTGGTGCTAACGCAACAACACATCAGTGGGACGACACAGAGGAGGGGAAAACAATTAGTCTCCAACGGGAATGATTGGTGGACTGAAAAGAAGCGCTTTTACAAAATTTACCTCTTGGGAATAGTTGGGATAGTCTCACGTGAACTATTAAGCTTATCAAAAAAGCAACTTAAGTCACGTGTAAGGCAATACGTGAATCCTAAAGGGGAAATTTTTTTCCCTCCAATGTATTAATACGTCCCAATAAAATGAAAATTACATCCGTTTCAGTTGGATTTCTTGAGGATTTAAAATTCACTTACTATTCCCCCTGCACACAATCCAAATTAATCGAACAAAACCGGAATAAAAACGCGCCATTTGAAGAATGAGGTGCTGCTTGGGCCCTCCTGGAAGTACTAATTATTTTTACCAGTAAGTGGAACTTTGTTCTGAGCTAGCTGAATCCACCAACTAGATTTAGAAAGACAAATTTTTACATCATTTTGCGGTGCCATTCCACAATTCGTTCACATCTCTAGGTCATCCATGACCGACTGTAGTATTTTTCCATATCATTTTCTTGTATACACTGAGCAGTTTTGTTTTGAAATCGTCTCGATCTTTCTTACGTTGATTTCCGATTTCCATTAAAGAGCTCAGCTTTGGAACGTCACCGACGCGAGCTTGAGGAGTTACATGAGCGTGACGAACGGGAACGCAAACGTCGGGCCGAGCGTGCTGAGGAAGCAATCAAGGCAAATATGAAAGGAGATGAAACCGGTGTCGAAGTAAATGGTATGTCCGCAGATCGTATTCGTTAGTTATCTTATCTAGTTCGGCTAAACTGATTAGTATAACGAATGAAAAATTTCCCCGAATCTTTTTGACTACTGTACAGATCATGGATTGATTTGAATGTTTTCCCAATCCGGGAAGACAGAATTGTGTATTGCTTTCTATTTTGAAGCAATCTGGAGAGAGATCAATTTATGGAGTGGGAATTGAACTACAATG
Source organism: Fasciolopsis buskii (assembly GCA_008360955.1). Classification (NCBI taxonomy): domain Eukaryota; kingdom Metazoa; phylum Platyhelminthes; class Trematoda; order Plagiorchiida; family Fasciolidae; genus Fasciolopsis; species Fasciolopsis buskii. The sequence goes on along the minus strand of LUCM01004636.1, from coordinate 493,713 downwards.
CGGTTAGGTTTTTCATGGATCTGTTGCACATGCCCAGTTATTGATTCGCTCGGTGTAATTTTTTCAGGATAAATCAAGACCGTGGGAGAGGGATAAGTGTGATCAGGAAATTGGTACAAGTGCCTCAAACGAAGCATGCAGCCGAGCAGTATGTGGTCCCCAACGTCTCCTGTACCTTACAGTTGGAGATATTAGGTGGCCTGGCTGTCATAGACAGTGGCAACTGTGACCCTGTAAATTGGAGTCACAGAACCAAGTTGGGTAATATTAGGTCACGTATAACATCGATCCAGGAGAGAACAGGTTGCCATCTACCACCAGGTTACTTTAAATCCTGTACTATTGTATGCTACCAACTTATACATTCTCCTGGTCTTCACTGATCTAAGGCCATTTTCATAGCCACCTTGATACCAAACTTGAATTAGAAAGTACCCTGATGAAGCCCTTCCTTATGGTGACCTCGGGTGAGAGATCGCCACAAGAACGAATTCGGTCTCGGTGGTTCGCATACAACACCTAAGAAAGAGAAATGAATTTTTGTGCCATACCGTTCAGTGAAAATTGCGGCCACAGAACTTCACTGCGCGCTGAGTCGAGCACTATTTTCAAATCCGAAAGGCAGATCGTGAATATGCAGATGTGTCTGTGTTCTCCACTATACAGCAAAGTTGTGGAAATCCTACCATGTTTCCGCATATTTTTGTCTCGTTATGTCTGTATGTTCGGGGATCGATGGCCTACCGAATTCCGATACCAAATTATGTATGCAGGATTAGAATGATAGAATCTTCAGGCCATCTTTTAAAATAACCACTTCTATAATACGTCGGTCCTCTTCGCCACTAAACATGGCTGCTGTATACGTATTAGTCCATTTTTGTAAATGAGGTCAAGTAACTTCTTGACTGATAGGCCTTAGAATCATACTCCTGACAAACGGGCGCGAATCAACAATTTCCAATCGGGTTTCAATCTAGGCTGATGGCTGGCTTATTCACTTGGTTTTGTACGAAGCTCGAATCTACCCGACATCTGAATGCTATAGAGACATACAGATTGGAGGTTAGTGTTCTACTCTTTCTCTTCTTGACCATAATCAGCTTTCCCAAAACTCCAATTCGCCTCGGTTAGCCTGTCACAGAACGGTTGCCTCGCTATATCGTCATTTATGTTTCAGTTCTTCAAAATTCGCTCCATCCACTCCCAACGTGACGTTTGCTGGCTCATTGCGGTTATTGGAGCGGGGTAAAATGCCATTGACGTAGTTGCAAACGTCACGCAGTACTCTAAGCCATTTAGACTTCAGGAACGATGGACGTCCTTGACCTCACTTACTCTGCTAGACGCTCAAAGGTACGTCCCTCCAAATGCCACAGACAATGAGATACGCGAACTCTTGATACGTGAGCAGACCAGAAACATGAGAAATGATCGCGATGGTTGATGGCTGAAGAAGTATTGGGAATCAGAGAAGACAGTCGCGATCTTCACCAACGGGTTAAAATTGCTGGCCCACGGAAACCGAATGTAAGTGAAGGTAATCGAAGAATCCGACGACTCACTGATTCACTCTAAGGAGCATCGTCTGCGACGTTGGTTCGAACGCTTTAGGGGGCAGTTTAGTTTGCCTACTGCCACGATAGACTTTTTACTTATGCTTGCAAGTGAAATAATGTCGATAGATATCAGTCTTCTATCAAAAATGCAGGTAATAAGGGTAATGGGTTTTCTAAAAAGGCATAAGGCAACTGGAGCTAACCAGACTCCTGGGATCAATCCTAACAAGGGAAAAAATTCCTGAGCAGTGGTGTAGATTGTTGACTGTCGGTTGACAAGTAACGTGATAGATCCTCGCATGAAAACCACAAATGACTAGATGTCGCGTTCAATTGCGCTCATGCAGTCGAAGTGTTTTCACTTCTATGTAGATCTGACTTGTGGTCCTAATACATATTTCTCTCACTAGTACTCCTTGCTGTTACGTACTGATCGAAACCAAAGCATATTAGTTCAGGATTGATGATTGCATAACTATACTGAAGTTATCCCAGTGTCGAATGTTATCATGTCTCTAGATGCCCGGGGATGAGTGTGTCAGACTCTGATTTGGCTTCCTATCTTAAACGTATTTCGAAATACTCCCAAATGATCCTGCGTCTCACACAACCTCTAAAGAGGAAGTCCTGCGCACTGCCTCCACGTAACGGGCATGTTCCAACTAAGGTACGAAAGCGAGGGAGAATGCCCGGCGCTGTCCACTGGGTTAACTGATGTTTGGTAATCATTAACAGCGTACGAAGTATGCGATGCTATACTCATCGGTTTCTGCGGCGGAGTGGTGTACTGGCCGCTCAAGATGCCTAGTCGCATCCGAAGGGGATATGAACTGGCCAGCCATCGGTCCCCATTGGGTATCGCGACCCTCTGATCGTCTTGCTACTTTGTTGGTTAGATCTTTTGGTCCAAGGGTAGGAATATGGTTCTTCAAATCAACCCTCTGCTTTGGTTCATCATCATCGATCAGCATTAAACAGCAATGCAAGCCTCACTTACCGCTGCATTTTCCTCAGAGTTACAAGTTTCTTTAAAAAGGGTGAATATCCAAGAGGAACAGGGATTGGACCTACACAAGCGGGAAGAGATAAGACGCTGGTGCAGCCAACACACGGAACAGTCCAACTGTACAAACGCACTCTCAATCATTCCGATTTGATAGAAAATGACAACACGATCGCCACCGCTCACGGTTCACTACCATATCCTTCAGTGTCTCCAGCCAGCTAATTGACGAGTCTTTCAGACTCCACCCACAAGGACGAAGACGTGAGACACCTACGTTACCTAAGTTCTCCGTACATTTTCTCACCTCACGTTGCCACGTCATCTCTTGACCTTCACATGGCTTTATATATATATATATATGTATATATTCATTCATCTACGTACTACTTACAAGTTCTGTATATATACATATTATAAAGGAAAATTGGAACAAGCTGCATGTTTCATCCTATCGATTGATAGCTCTTACGCTGTTACCTGAATTTTGTGCACAGATGGATCAGTGTCTGGTGGTCATGCAGGCTCAGTGTTAAATCCGTGGGTCTAGTTGATATCCAAAGCCGACCCAGAAATTCAAGTTGTCACTGTTAGCGGTTCTTTGACGGACGCTGATCTTAACGTTATTAACGAGTCTTATAATAGATTCCCTTCTATACGGGAAATTTCTCGTCTACTTCTGATAATGGCTAACTATGCACGCGCACATTTCGCGAACACCACATGCCCCTCTTCTAGGCACGAGCGCAGTGGGACCGAGCGACCCCGGTTCAACTGACGCGGAACAGGCGAACAGTCACACTGAAGTACGTGAGCTGGAAAAGGCTGACCTGCCTAAGCCAATCAAAGTCGGCCCCACGGACAAAGATGACGAGGACGAAGATGAAGCGGACAAGGGCAAACTTCGACCGAATGAGGGCAATGGCGGTGATTTGCCCAACTACCGATGGTTTCAAACACTCGGGGAAGTAGATATCCGCGTGCCAACTAAGGTGAGTACCGGTTTCGGTGTTTCATTTTCATGATGGATGTGACTAAGTGCTTCAATTCGGTGGCACATGCTTTCGAAACTTTCTTCATCTACTTCTTCTCCATCACGTGATGTTTGCTTGCTGTCAGTTTTTAATTTTCGGGTAAACTGGACAGTGGGGTAGGAATCAAAGTCGAATGCACATTAGTACCGGATTGATGGTTGTAAGAAGTTAGCTAAATAAAATTTTGTATCATTTGTTTCAGTTCAGTTTGTCATGTTTTGAGGATTGAAAATGTGTACGATATTCTAGCGTTTTCGTCCGGTTTTGATGTTATGATTAAGATTCATAACTTTCATTCTGTTATTCAATACACTCCCAATCGATCAATCCCGTCTCGCTGTGCTCCGCATAATCAGCTTCCTCAACGAGTCAAAAGTCGAGATGTGGTTGTGGAGATCGGTCGGAGAAAGATCAAAGTTGGTCTGAAGAACCGGCCCCCGATACTCGAAGGCAATTTATACAACGAAGTCAAGGTAAATGGTAATGTTTGTGCTGTTTCTGTTCTGTCAATTGGCCACAACCGGATGCAGTCATTCTTCTATCACGGATTCTCGTAATCAAGACTGAACAGTCACTCCCGTTAATTGAAACAATTTACTTTATGCTATGTGCAAGGGCTCGTGGTTGAGCAAGAAAGCAAAACGTATCTCGAATCAGTGACCAAATACGATAAATATTACCAGCCATCAACTCTTACAAGCGGCTAACTAATCTCTGATTGATCACGTAGAGTCGCTTAGTTGATCGGGTTCACGTGATAAGAGTTCATGTGTTTTGCGTCTAAATCGAGCTAGTCAGGTGAATGACAGTTTAGGAGGCAGACTATCAAATGTTGCCCAACCAAACATTGTCTATTTCTACTTTCTAACCGAACTCGGTCATTTTTGGCTGCTACGGATTGAATGGCAGTGCTAGTTCACGCATCGGTTCCTAATATTTCTGTTTGTTGTAGCAAAGGATGAAAGGTAATCCGTTTGTCTACTAGTCACTCCGTGACGTTAACCGTTAAGTAGATTGAAAATCTGTCGTGTCAAATCCCTCGGTAATCAGGCACCTCAATGGTAGACGGAGTTCTGTTGCATGCTTGATAAGTGTCACTGTCTGTACTAGCGAATCGCGTTAACAACATCAATATTCAATTAATAATCGCTTCTTTCTATTTTGTTTGTTTCTTCGTGCACATACACTCATTTATTCACACTCGTATGCTCAGGTTGAAGAGTGCTCATGGATGTTAGAAGATGGGTTGACTATTTGCATCAGTTTGGAAAAAATAAACAAAATGGAATGGTGGAGTCGTATTTGCGAAGGTGAGCTGGAGATCAATACACGGAAGGTACAGCCGGAGAGTTCGAAACTTTCCGATCTGGACGGCGAAACCCGTTCGATGGTGGAAAAGATGATGTACGATCAGCGTCAACGCGAAATGGGTTTGCCTACCTCAGAGGATCAGAAGAAACAGGAAATGTTGAAAAAGTTTATGGCAGCTCATCCAGAAATGGACTTTTCCAAATGCAAATTTAACTAAATTCATCTCCCCAAGTCAGACTGTGTTCGTTTGTACCGACGCGTCCATGTGATCAAATAAACAACAGCAATATATTTAAAAAATCCATTGTTCTGGGAGGCAACGTTAGGGTTTTGCAAATTCGATCAGACAACTATTAGGGTAAAGCAAAATTCAACCAAGTTGCATCAGAACCCCTGGTTCCGTTATCCGAAGAGCATGTTTGTATACGCATTTGTATTTCACGGGACAATCAGTAGATGTTAGGCCGATCTCGAGGCTGCTGATCCATTTACAACCCAACGGACGCGACAAAGCTGGGGTGAAAGCGGTATTTGTTACAATACTTTCATAAATTTCAGAATTTTCGGACACCTCTGAAAGCCAGTTACATTTTCACATCGACTACTTGGTGAAATAATTCGAGATCAGGTCATCGGCTGCTACCTTAACAGTCTATTGTTTTGATCAAGGAGCTATGTCGATCAGGGCTTTCGAATACTTACTACCCAAGTCCACATCTAGTTTTGCGCTGCCACCGTCCCGGTGAAGCACTTGGTGTTGACCAGTGAACTGAACTCGACGACCACTTTTCAATGAGTAAATAACGCAACTGAACAATATCCAAAGCATATTGAGTCGTGTGTTGTAGTTTTGAAGTGGAACTAGGGACTAAACATTCAAAATTGTCTCATGGAAAATTCGTAGCACCATTAAGCAAACCTAAGAAATGGTGCGAGTCAGCAAATGCCGATTAATCAAGGGGGTTATGGATCCTCCCGTGAAAATCAGGGGATTTAGTTTGATAAATGCATTGTATGAGAACCGCTTACTGGCATTTTTGCCGTTTATCTGGTGCCTGCAAAGGGCTCACTTATGAGGATCAACTCGTTTCTTGACCCGATCATGACTATATCGATGAGATCCTCGCTATGGGATGGATATTAGAGCACTAGCACGTCTTCCGTAGGTCCACGATCTCTGGCTTCGTTAGTCTGAAGTTGACATTCGACTCAGTCTACCGTAGGGTTCTTTTGCATTATCTCGTACAGAAGGGTGCGCGAACAGCCGAATCCGAGTTTGTTCCTGTGGCGATTCGCTACCCGAGGTTACCAAAAGAAATGGACTTTGTCAGGGCTATTGTCTGTTTTAGGTTTGCCATCTAAATGACCTTATTTCTCTGTGGGAGCAGTTGGGTTGATATTTACTCAGATAGTGAGTCTGACGTGCATTATGCGGAAGACGTTGAGCTACTGAATGGGGTTCCAGGTAATCTGGACGTCCTCCAGTCGTTTCGACAGCAGTGTAGATATGTTCTAGATACCTTTTATGGTTCTTTAGGACAGGATTTACCCCAACCTAAACCTTGTTTTTGCGAAAGGGAAGTTAGGCGAAGTGAATGGGTTTTGCCATTTAGACAGATTAACTCAACCAGGTGGTATCGCGCCTGATGAGGTGTGGTCACGCATACAGACGGCTCAACTAAACTGCCATCCCCTCACACTTCTTTGTAGTCCTTCTGGTTTACGGTTTCGGAACTTTTTCCTTTCACTAGTGCTCAGCGATGTCAGCGTTTCTGCCATCCGTAGTCAACAGCGGGGAATCTCAGGCTTGTGGAGCACTTCCAGATACATTTTAGCTTGCCTCCAGCATCGATTTCTTCCGTAGCTGTTCGAGTGGTGTTTTTCTACAAGTTCTGTCTTTTGCGACTAATTTACGCAAGACATCCAAGCCCTAGGCTGTTGTAGCGCTAGGCTCCGGTGTCCCTTCCTCAGCTGTACGTTTTCTTGTTGGACTGTTTCCTTCCGTTCTCGGTAATTTGATACTCTGAAAGTGTTCCCTCTCATGCGGTGAATTTTGTTTTTTTTTCATTTTCTAGAGCATCTCGTGCGCTGGGTGCCCTGTGCGTGGACGTTAGACTAATCGTAAGATCACCGAAGATGTTAGTGTGTTCTGTGCAGGTTGTGTATTGCGCGTGAAGACCAAACTCTCGAGGAGTGGGCTGGGTTCCAAGCCTGTCTTGCAGGTATCGCTGGCTTGTCCACCCCACAACTGTTGGGGGAGCGCCGTCATGGTTTCCGAATTTCAGTAGTCATTGGGCTCTTGATTAGTTTTGGTTGCTAACCCGATTATAGTGGAATGCTACTTGCCGGAATGGTGAGCAATGGTAACGGGACTCAAACCGCGTATCTCCGTTCTGGCAAGCCGCAGAACTGGTATGGAACCAAACAAATCCCTGGATCGGAGACAGGAAAACGACCACCAAACTGGTGACCGATTGTGAACGATGTGCGCCCAGGGTCACCAAAATGCGGCTGCGGAAACCCAGTAATTGGGCTTAACAACTTGGTGGGTTTCCCTTTGGTTGGTCCTCTCCACCACACGCTGCAACTCGCCACCAGCCACCAAGGTGGCTGGTGGCGATCTGGGTGCAGGTCGCGATGCAAGCTTTTTCCCCATCCCCGGGTTCTGAAAATCGATTAAGTCCTAAAGCCCTACTTTTTCTGTGCTATGGGTTTCGTTTTGAGCTGCCCACCGGGAGGGAGGAGCTATCCAAGACAAGGGCTAGGTCATAGCGTCTGTTTGGTTAGCTCTGATTCGGATCGTACGGGATACCGACGAACCTATTCAGTCGTGGATGAAGAGTTTGTCGATGTCAGAACACCATCTTCTTGCTTCGCACTGATTGACTTTGAGGATTTGCCCCAAGTACCAACAACTGAAATCTTCCACCCTCCAAGTATACTTAAGTCTCGTGGCTACGTTTCTCATGCGAAAAGTTCGGGTTAGTTCAGTACTGATTGGAGCTTAACGGAGGAGTCTTCTAGCAAGACAGTATCACCCGTGAACTCCAGTTCCAAGGTGTGCATTGCATTAGACAAAGCGTCAGAGTAGTCATTATTTATTCAACGACGTAGTTAAGTAGAATGAGCGCGAGGGGATCCCCATCTATCTCTCATATTGAGTGCGAAGTTCAATGCATACTTTAACGCCGATGAAGTAATAACAATGCCTGTAAAGTTCTGTCGGGGATACCACCCGATCGAATTATGACCCAGATGGATTTGCTTTTGACCGAGGCACGACGTTGATGAAGTTACCGTTGACTGTTGGGACTTATGGTTTTGCTCCAGTATTGGGCAGAGCGTGGAGATCTTTTCCATGCAGTCTCTGCCACGACGGAAACCCCAGTTTTTTGGGTGCATCGGTCTGTTGCCTCGAAGATAAGGCTTGGTAACAGCAATCCGAAAATCTTCGAGGCGACATCGATTAATCCGACCCCTCGGTAGTTCATACATCGACTTATCGCCTCCCTTGGGAACGAACAGCCGAATGAACATACCCTAGTCAAACAGGAATGATGCTTCTAGACAAGTAGAGCAAAACATTGTGACCTGCCAGTCAATGTTGACAAACAGACTTCATAGACATTCGGACGGATGATATCCCTCTAGGCGTTTTTCCTGTCCTTTAGTTCTTTGAGAATGCCAATGATTTCAGTAATATCCAGTGGGCCGTAATCGGTCTTATACTGAATTGAAGAAGCTGACAGTGGTTGCTGTGTTGATGAGTTGTAAGTTGGTTGAGAAGCTGACTGAAGTGTTCAACCCAGTGGATTAGGAACTCCGATGATACTTTGGGAAAGATAGGTGTATAAACTTGGTTGCCTGAGTTAACCGTCAGTACTAATGATTTCTGACATCGAAGTGATCGGCCAAACTTTTGTGAAAATTGATATGCACGTGTTTCGTGTTAAATTATTATCACTGGTTAACGAATCATTTGCTTCAGTTATTAGTGTTCAGAAACACCGCGTCGTCGGACAAATTGGTGGTTATTCAACACTAAGCTCACTGTCGTTATCACTTATATTTTGACTACTACAGTTCAGTGTCTGCCAAACGGGGGAGTTCGAATTGACTGACGTTTTTTGTGAGACGAAATCAAAGCAAACGTTTTCCCTCCGTTCGGATTTTGCGTCAGGAACTAATGTTTACATTCGCATTGATTTACGTCAGAAAGGATTTCCCCGTTACAAAATACTGTCCACAATTATAATTACACCAAAGCAGAACACTTCGTGCTCCAGATGAGTTAACATTTTTTTGATTTTTGTCGATCCAATATTGAACACGTTCGTTTGGCGGAAGCGTGTCGTTTGCAAATGGTTGGGATGCGACGAACTAGCACTCATTAACATCTGGTGGAAGGTTTGGCTAATATTGACTGCGAGCATTAGACTAATTTACTTTCAGCTAGCCCTTAAATTTGGCGACGAAGCATGGGTCCTTCATTTGATAACATTGATCCCGCGGTTGGATGGATGGTGGTTTTTTCATGCTCAGCGCCGTTTAGTTGTTCAAACAAGGCTGTTATTGGTACACATTCATGTGCCTGGTAGCATTGTGGGCTGACTAATGTGTGCGTTACAGTCATGCGCGTTACGCAATGACTAGTTGGACTTGAACTGTGATTCCAAACCAGTGAAGCCGCACCAAGCTCATTTAGTTCATCGACCCACGCGTAGGTCCAAGTGAGGACGATCGGACGTCTTCGTATCGTTTGGAATTAACTTTATATGCTGTGAAACACATACGGTATCTAAGCTTCTGTCATCAAGAAAGTAGAAAGAGGAACATTTGAATGTACATTTTACTTTCATTTTTTAAATCGCACACTGACGACACATACCTGTTGATTGGTATACAAATTTCGGTAGATTTCGAAATTGAAGCAAAAGTTCAGTGAGATATGGATTGTGGTAGACAAAAATTGTGGTTAGTGGTTGACACTGGCCCGCCAATGCCTTACAAATGAATGGCAAAACAATTCAAAACTCAGCAGCAGTACCATCGGCTGTGGCAGCGTGAATTTAAGCACAACTAAGTAAATTGAATGATCAGCCAGATGACGTGTCGTTCAGTGCCTACATTCAGCTGACTAATGAGAAATAAGTAGAGCTGTTTCATCCTGATCAGTTATCATGAACAATGCACTTCACGCACGAAATGGGATGCGAACCCGGGACGATCGATGAAGAGTCGAACGCTTTGAAAGGTAAAGCTATCGGTCTGGCTTCCAACTGACAGTTGTATGTAGGTGCTGTGACGATACCGTATACTACATCATAATTCAGTACTATGGTCAAAGATGAATAAAGCTGTGAAAACTTCGCACTGGTTAGTCCAATCGATAGGCTGGGCGATCGATGACAGTGTTAGTCGTGGAAAGTCAGTATGAACGATTTGATTTTGATCAATAAATCAATGCCTGTTTCCCTCCTACTTCTTTCTTTTCAATGTGATTAGTGTGAACTGGGGACAGGAGCCAAGCGACTTTATCAATGAAAACTTATGAAGCAAAATAGGAGCAGACGTTGCAAAACAGGTACTGCAAGGCGACAAACTAAATCTGCTACTCAGAATGACTACGTTGACGGGTCCAAATTCAAACGTTATTTAACCCTAAACGGTACAGGCGAGCGAGAATATGTTCGTTTTATCTCACTCTTTGGATGTGACAATAACAGCTATGGCAGAAAAGGGAGTTCCATGGATAAATGGAAGGGAAGCTAATAAAAACTGTTAGCCTATTTATGATGCAGCCTTGGTAACTACTAACTTCTTTGAGAAAGATTCGAACCTTGGTGTTTTGTCGTTTTAGGTAGTGATTTCAAACCAATGAGTAATCGTAGGTGAACCCACTTTTGTGCAACTGTTTGAACGTATACTGGTGGTTGGAGGACGATTCGATGCCGCAACAACAAACACCGCCAATGATATCGCCAGCACGAATAACGAAACTTCGACCCGCACCATGCATCATGCTACCTCCTGGTTCATCAAAGCATTCTCATCACTTTTTTCCTCGAGGTCACGGTTAGTGGTTCCCCCGGATAATTCTACGATTGTTTTGAGCTTATGAATTGTGTTCCTTCCATTGCAGTCGCTCATAGCTGCGGCTGTTAGTTCAAAATGCAATTACGTTCTTAATTGGCAAGAAACCATGGGGTTTCAAGTAAAAATATATCACTGCAGTTTACTGTGAAAGCCAATCCGAAATAGCATGACTCTAATCTTTATTAATTATTGGCTGCTGATAATGCATAATGAACTGAATTATTCTAGCACTGCCACAACATTCGAGGAAGAAAGTTGCCGAACTCAGATAGTGTTAATGGTTTATCTCCAATCAACTGCTAGCTAGTTGATGGTACGTTTCACAGTGTGCTAGCCAAACACCGCAGTTATGAGCCTTGATCCATGGTTACACAGTCAAACACTATCGGCTTGCCATGGTGCCTGGACCTCAGTTTATGATGTTAATCGAATCAGTTTTGGCCGAGGATTCCTAAGCTGCAGAGCAGAATTCCCAAACTATAGGAACTATCTATAAAACCTCAAAGAGATTGTAGTAAATTAGTGTACTGTACTTTTACAAGCTACCACCTAGCTATTCAATAACAAGGGCTGAAAACAAACTGACCGGAAACAAGCTCGCATTTCTTCAACTCCATCGAGTCTGGTAACCATAAAACAATTAGAACAGGTATGCGAACAAGAGCGCAGCTTGTTCTTCTTCTGAAATGATGATGTAAAAACATCTCTCTGAAAGTGTGGATTCGAGCGTGTACATGGGCGAATGCAAATGTTTATATTCATGGAACTATATATGTATGTGCATATATATATATATATATTTGTATGCATGTATGTATGTGTGTGTACGTATGTATATATTTCTGCTTCCTTGCGTGTGTAAATTCACATGTGATTGTACGATTTATATTCATCAAATGCGTGTATCTCAGTGTGTGCGATATAAAGCATGAGGTAGACTGGCTTGGTTCTGAGGAACCAGGCAAAGGGAATCTCTTGACCACTTGAATACGGCAAAAAATTCAGTTGAGTTTCCCAAAGAGAAGACAGGGAATCCGGGCGATGATGATGATGATGATGATGATGATGATGATGATGATGATGATGATGAC
>LUCM01004636.1:444837-481175 GCA_008360955.1 Fasciolopsis buskii | reverse complement strand
GTTATACTCGGGGACAATGGTGACGAAGGTCTCAGTGGTGGCCGTGACGTTAGTAGTGGTGGTTTTACCGAATGAAAAATGGATTTGGGTGATGCAACAAAAGTTTCATTTGTGGCATCGGATTTTAACTTGACCAGTTTGCGTACCAAAAGTCGTTTGTTCTCGATCTCGGCTTGTTTTGTATCTAAAACACACGAGTTATATTTCAGTTTATCACGCTCCCAAATATCAGTTGACATTTTCCCGCCATAACCGGTCACCAGCATCGGGTTAGGAACAATTTCCACCAAATTATTCGCAATGTGCGGATAGGTCAGCTCTCCCTGGTTGACAAAATGTGGTTTTGATTTTTGATAAGCATGAATACAATGGGCGAGCATTCCACCGCATAGAATTAGGAAGAGTGAGAGGATGATCAGCGCCAAAGATGAACGGTAGAGACCGCTAAAAACGGTGACCGAGTTTAATTTAACCGTCTCGGTAATATTGTAATCCACGTCAATGAATGCCGGACTCTCGTCATTTCGGACTGCGTCAGATGTTCCGGTTAGTACCACAACACCGGGGTTTAGCGAATTTCAGAAGAGAGCGAATTAAATTTGGATTTCGTTGTTGTTTTTTGCAGTTGTTGTAGTTTTCGGCGGGAGTTCCAGTGGTCCGTGTGGAGTTTGTAAAAAACCGAATTTGTGAAACAGAAGAAGAGGAAACATATCGGAATAGGTTAGAATTTATACTTCCAGATGCCACTGGTGATTGAGAATAAATCCAATGTACATTCAACGAGGAGAACATGGTTAAATTTTCCTAAATCAGTTCGCATAATTATTATTATTACTGTTACTATATATCTGCACTTCAGGGCCGTGGCTGCAAAAATGATATGAGTATAAATATTATTGAAATGCATAAAAGATGAAAGGATATTGTCTTAGAACAAATACCAGAATAAAGTATCATTTATCGACGAAACTGGTCCGATTCTCATAATTTCCGTTCACTGAGCTATCTTAAAATCTATTTTATTATTGTCGTTAAGTCTGGCAGGTTCAATCCATTTCAACACAAAATAAGACTACTATGCCCTAGTCCATGGTGAAAGTTGAAATCAAACATTTTTATGGATTTAGTCATCTCATCGTGAACTGAGATTATCGGAAGATGAAAATAACTCCATGTTTGGACCAGCCGAGAGCTAGACAAGCAAAAGCCTGGTCCTGCGGATACTTGTCCTAGCTTATTCCGAATCTTACTCTAATGTCTCTAATATGCAGGAAAAGTGGTGTAAATTCCACTTGGACGGTAAAGATCGATACTGGCGACAAGTGTGCCAGGATGCAGAGGTTTATACAATTAACACACTTTCAAAGTCCAAATGAATTTATCGCTGGTTTGTCTACTGACACCTACAAATGATGTCTACACTTGCCTTCAAAATGTACGAGTCATTATCAACCGCGTTGTGCGGCATATTTAGAAAATTTGCAGAGAGCTGAAAATAATTGCAGTTTATAGAACAAGAAGCGCGAAAAATGTTGTCTAACCAAGCATGTACTAGTTAACGATTGTGGAAATAGTCTGGTCGAATTCGGGAAGTTTCCAATGTTACTCGCATTTTTCAAATAATTTACCCAAAGTATTCACGGATATTCCCATTTGAAGTGAACAGTTAGAAAGTTATTCGATTTCCATTAGACTGGAGATGAAATATTTCGAGAAAATTACAATAAAAATATAAGGCCCCTGATGGCTTGGACTAAAGCCCGGGGTGAGGTGAGACTAAAACTCCCGGTAAATCTTACCGTTTTGACAATTATCTTCTGTGCAGTTTGTCCGTGAGAGATTAGATGAAACTAAAGTATTTTCAGTGGTCACGTGACAATCAAGAGGTCCGTTTAGTTGACAATGTGTACCACAGTGGTTTTCGTCGCATTTGCAAATATGCTGGAAAGAAATTGGCGCGAAACCAATTGGGAAGAGAAAGTATAAAGTATTGAATCAATCAAAGTCTTTCAACTCGATGATGCACGTCATCTAGGAACATTTGGTACAATTGTGGGCATTAACTTGATCGCAAATGGTTTCATTATTGGTAAAGGAGTTATTACTGACAAACTGTGGCACGTTTGTAGAAATTTATTAAAAAGCAAACTGCAGTTGCAGATGGTGGAGCGTTTAGAGAGCACAAATTTTCCTTCGAGATTTTTGGGGTTGGTTTCTGCGTCGGCCTCCAGTTGCTTCTTCAATCATTTTCATTCTGTCTGGACTCCTTCTCAATTCAGAAGTGACTTATAACAGTTGCCTAGCACATGAAATGAATTTACGTAAGAAATGGTCAACATATTTTTAGTAGTATGTTTCGCATAGAGATGGATGAACAAAGTTTCCCCGGAATCAGACGATCGATTTCGCGGTTGATGCCGCTCCTTAGGTACGCGCACCCGGCACTCTTCTGTCCAATCATCCCTATACTGGTGCACTCGTTTCTTGGTTTCTCACTAGAATCTAACCTCATTTGAATCGCTAGGAGCGTGAATGAATGATAAGTCCATTTGAGGACCACATCGTGATTCGTCGAAGGAGTTTCGTCGGTCAGGCAAGGCTAGCCTTCAGAAATGCGACACAAGGCCAGAAATTATGTTTTGTTGTCAGTATTATGTTTCACATATGAATGGACGAAGGAAAATTCCCCGAAACAAACTCCGATTTTACGATTAGGTATAGGTACCCGGTACTTATCATCCATTCACGCTCCTGAAAATTCAGATGAGATTCTATTGTGGTCTAAGTACTTTTTGCATAACCCACCATCGATCCGGTGTTGTACGAATAGATAACTGCAATTCAGAGTTAAGTTTAATTCTTGAGTCTGAGTTCATTCCCACTTGGAACACATGGCCGTTCATTAAACATTCCAATCCGGTTATCCATTAAAAAGTGGTACGACTAGTGTCAAATATTTTGCTCGCGAACTGCAACCGTGCTATTTGTAATTCCTCGATCCAGTTACTAGAATGCATGCAATCCGGGACCGTTTAATGACCAAAAATATTTGTAGTAAATTGTGGAAAAATTCTGGCATACCAGTTGACTATTCATTTGATTCTGGTTGGAAAACCCAACCGGTCGATGTTAGAAAATTTGTCATTTCCATCGAAGCCTGTTTTCCCATCTTTAACTAGTCAATCTTGAAATTTCCTTTGCCGTGTTATTTCACCAAATGTGTTTGAAGGAATCACAAAATAGTCTTGTATTGGTTTTTGGAATTCGTACCCGAGCCATTACGCGGCATTTTATCCGGGAGGTGTAGCAACAAATTCGCGACGTCGTAATTTTAACAAAACCTCCCAATCTCTAATCCTATCATTCCCTGACATGCGAACTTCACGAATACGTTCACGTTGCGAAGAATGAGAAACGGATTCACATTCCACATTCTGTTGTCAGTACGGTTCTGCTCGACTTTAAGATTATCACGTGACATCTCGTCAATGAAAATGCAGAATTACTTGTAATTTTATAAGAAGGGACCATTTGTCTAATGCATTTAAGAAATATGAAACTAACACGAGGTTTTATCGATCTGAGTACTGACTGTGCCTGGCGCTAACTGTTTCAAATCTACACTCTTG
This sequence comes from Fasciolopsis buskii, assembly GCA_008360955.1. Classification (NCBI taxonomy): domain Eukaryota; kingdom Metazoa; phylum Platyhelminthes; class Trematoda; order Plagiorchiida; family Fasciolidae; genus Fasciolopsis; species Fasciolopsis buskii. Next base: position 477,546 of record LUCM01004636.1, on the reverse strand, counting down.
GTAACTAATCCTGGGTTTCCACAAATAAGTGTTTACTTTGTATTTGTTTTAGATATCCGTCAGGGACTTACCACAAGAGACGCATTGAAAAACGTTGATGATTTTGGTCTTTGTCGAACTAAAGCCGAAACTGACGAACCGCTACACTTGACAGGGTACTTGTTTAACGAAAATTTGCAATTTTTCTGTTCTTCCTGGCTGAAATCTTAAGTTACTGAACTAAGTTTGAGGTCTTTTTATCCCTCCTCCAACTGCTAATCAACGTGAGTCGTTGTTCTAAGCATACACCTAGGAATCACTGTCGACGGAAAATGAAATTGGTGACCTCAGATGTTTACTTGTGGAAAAACTTGCATAGCTGAGGAAATTCAAATTTAAACAAACTTGATTCAATTTTTTTTATCTACCAGAGACTTTTCCCACCTCCTATCTATTGTTTCCTTTTCATTTTTGGTGGCTTACTTTGGAACGGTTTGAGAATCCTTCACAGTGGATCTGTCTATCGTCTGTGGGGTGCACCCCTCAGAATACTAAAAGAAATAATCAACAAACTGTGTCATGCATCGGCATGTACGTGGGAAATTCTTGTGGTTGGTTTTTTTCATGACTCTTCTTGGCCTGTACGTTTTGATCTTTCAAGGAGAGACATTCTGCCTACCATGGAAACGACTAAAGAAACTGGACTGTTCTCGGGCACTAGCCAATAAGGAGTGTGTTTTAGCGGATGTTCTCAAAAACCTGTCCTGATTAAAACCAATGTTTCTGTCAACTTTTTCTCCCCGTGTCATGATGAAGCAATGAAAGCAATTATTTTTTGGCCGAAACAAATGCATGCAAAGGTCTGTCAAGGCAGACATGGAAATATACCTGGCAAAATCGAATTTACTCACTGAGTTCCTCGTAGTTTCCGAATAGGCTACTCTAAGTGTGCAAATAATCGGTCTCCATAAATCACCATAACTTATCCGTGACAGTTTGTGCATACAAAAAGAACTTCATTTCTAATTCATTTCATCCAAATGGAATAATTTAACACGATGTTAATTCTGATGCCAGTGGTGTAGAATCTGCGCTGTTCCCGAAGAACTAATTTCCCGTTTTGACTTGCATAGAGCACTATTATTATTTAATACGGGACATGCATTGAGGCTCATGTAAGAAATTCCTACTATGAATTTAAACTGCACATTATTCATTTGGGATTGGCTTGGCGTTTGAATGGGACATTTCTTGCTGATCACAAAACAACCTGAGGATGTAAAACGTATTCCGCTGATGGATTACTCCTCTCGTTGAGCGTTTTGCAAAAACCTAGGTGAATTTGGTTGCTCAAATATCCGGCTAATACTTGGCAGTAAGTAGGCGTTGACCATAAAAATTCATCCTCGCCACGATTCTGGCTCCTTCTGGGAGGGGGATTAGCCTAGAGGAGGCAGGCCACTAGTTGAAGATTTAGACAATGGATTATTATGTCCATTATATGCCGATTAAATTGGTAACGAAGTGCCAAATAACGCAATGAACGATGAGACGAAATACGGATCTACTGATTTCAATGCAAATGCCGCCTCCAATGCAGCAATTTCAATGTACCAAAATACTAATAATTGTTTGAGCAGTAGTAACTTCAGGGCCCATTGTTATATAGTAGAATGTGACGGGTGAGTATAGAATTTGGTTGGTTTTCTGTTTACATAATACGTCAGTAATTCGGATTCTGCATTTGATTTCGAGTTTAATCCGAATCGGGATTGGCGGTTCATTCATACATGGGTCTGCTATAGCAATCCATTTGGCCACATTATTTGGTTACGCATGAAATATTACCACAATTGAAGCCACCACTTCTTGAAGTTGATGGCTGAGCAAACCACAGTTTTTCGCCTCTGACAGCCACGTGGTATGAAGTGTTGATCGAAATTTAGCCACTGGAAGCCGGGTGCAATAGTGTTTTCCATAATGGATTCAACTATTCTCAGGGGCTTGGATGTACGTGGCAGCCGGGAATGCAGTTAAAACCGAGACATTCTATGACTTCTAGCTGCACTATGGGCTCTGGAATTTACAACGGTCGATATTGGTAGCTTTGGGAATAAGAACCGTCTAGGATTCGTTGCATTTCGCCATTACCAACCAAGGGCCGGTTTACATAGGTTTTTTCACAATCATCACTAAGAACTTAATGAAACTAACTTACGCTTGGTTTGGGGCAAACCAGTTTTCATTCTGAAACGATGTTAGCCATTTGACCTCAGTCGGTGTTCTGGACCGTCCTATGATTCACAGTTATCTAAGGTTGATCAGGACAACCACTGACTCTTAAGTGAAATGTCCGAACATTATTCGACGTGGCCTTGTAACGTAGGTATTATCACGCACGCGGTACAAAAGCGTGGACTTTGTCCGTGTGTGTGTGTGTCGTTTCCAATCTCACCGAGCTGGAAAATCTTTCACAGTCGGATCAATTCTTCGTTTGTCAAACTTCCTAATTGGGGTTTGTTAAACACTGAACACTAAGGAAAGCGGACTGAGTGTTCGCCTTTGGTTATCGGGGATTGGTTGATGATAGTCAAAAGATTATTATCACAACAACGCTCTCAGGCAAGGCAGAGTTGCAACCAGCAGGGTGAGGGCACCTATTTGGAACCTACTGTTATATGCTGCGGCGATTCGCCCAAAGTTCAGTATCTTTACTCACGCTAATAATTAACTATGATTCTTCGGTTTGTTTAACAGGTGACCAGCTGATTTGAGCGATACTATTTACAGTAACAGTCAATTATTTTTTCATTTAATATCAAAATGTTATGGGGGTGACGTGGCGGTTACTGAAAACCTGTGCACTATGCGGGTAGGTGGGGGCCACATGACTCTAATTCTATTACTACCACTTGCGATTCCCGACTTATCGTGTACTATTAATTCATAATAAGCTTAACAGAAACGTCCAAAGCTTCAGGTAAAATGCGCCAATTACACTTTCTACTCGAAATTAGGTTGCTCTTACGTGAATATGTTGATCCTTTACATCTAATTCACTGGACTTCAACATTTTATGGATGCTTGTACTTCTAGTTTCAACGATATTCCGCTTCTTTTTGATGTCGGAGGTATTATTTATGGTCATTTCAAAAATCAATACTCCACATGTTACAGTTAACTTCGCAAGATTCGGTATGGTCCGAGCAAGTTACTTAAAAATCATGGATAATGTTTATCGCTTCATCCTTTATTACAAAGATTCTTGCCGACACATTTTTTTGTGTTTGTGATTAAACTATTGATCTCAGTCGTCTATCCCAAGGTCCACTAACGAATCCCTGTCTATTTCAGTCAGCCAACACTGCGATTTTACTATCTTATATACCCTGAATGCTTTTGTTGGTGTGTGGAAATATCGGAGCTGCGCTCAGACAGTAGCGTCTTCACCGCAGCTTGATCCGTGGTCTTCCGATTACGCAGGCTAACTGGCTGGTGGGCGGTGCGTCGACCGTTTCTACTATGCCCCCTCTTTGAATATGTCAACGTAGGCGGTTTTCGTGAACTCCCTGGAGTTGTGGAGACTATTAGGCCACATGGAATCCCACCAAAAACGTGCCATTCGTGAGAATGAGATTTGGATTGCAGATCTTTCAATTTTACGATTCTAAATGTTCCGGATGGGGATAATCACACGCGTACACGTGCTTACAACAAGGTGGTTGGTTGGCGCCATATGCAAGGCTAGTATGCTTGCTTGCATTCTTGCTTGTGGTGAGTTGCAAAAAACAGTTGGCTATGGGCGGGCGAATTTCCGTTCACAATTATCCATGTTTTGGAAGACGCTACATGCATACACATTTGCCCAGCGCTACAGAGATGGAAGAGCACTTAAAACCAGACACCGTTTACATGGTCAGTGTGTGTGTGCTCAAGAGCAGAAGTAACAGAAAACAGCGTGCGGCACTGGCCGGGGCGCTTCTAAATCAAGCGAAGAGCTTGCAAAATTATATCAAGTGCGCGTAGTGGGACGCTGCTGCCGAACATTACTCGTCAGTTAAATCCACCAGAACAACGTAGAATGGCAAACTTTCAGCAATTTGGAAGTGGCCATGACTCGGTCTAAAGCGAATTCCCAGCTACTGTGGAAGTGATTGGGGCAGATGAGCTTCAAACCTGTGACCTTCGAGACAGAAAACGGTTGATCGAACCCTTGTCACCAGTAAAAGTGTGCGCTGACCAAAATCGAATTCACAGTTTCCCTTTTATCGGGTGGCTACTCTCGATACTGGGCAACAATCAACAAAGGTAAGCGATAAAACACGAGATTCCATTTTTAATCTGCTAGGCTATCTCTCCGTTTGTAGGGCGAAATATTTCAAATGAGAACAGTCATGCATTTGAAATGGTTACTAAGTGTTGTGATCATCTTCGTACAACCTGTTACATTTTGACCCTATTAAATCACCCACGGATATCACTGCTAGTGCTTGCATAGATGGCGTGTACAGTCTGAATCACCTGGACCCTTAACAAAGCAATGTGCCAATTGATAGGAGAGAGTTTCCTCACAGTTGGCTGCATCATTCGTGGAAAGAGTGTGGAAAATGCGAATTCGAAACTTATTACTTCTACTTAATTGAGTAAGTAGTGTCGGAAATGGAACTCACAATTATGGTCCGTGCATTTGGTTGTTCACCATTTTCTCTTCATTAAAGCTTGAGGGTTGTTTGAGTTTAGTTTTCAGCCCAGGTATTACATCTGAGTTCAGTTTTATGCTGGGTAAATTGGCGAAATCGCTGTCTCTCATGTGAATGTTTTAAGAAATATGTGGAAGTTTTGGGTGCAGTCTGCTCAACAAAGTCTCTGCAAAATTATGGCAGAAGAAATTTCAAGCCCAAAGACCCGCGACTTAGCGTGAAGTGAATCGAGAATTTGTGCTCAGATTTCAAAGTTTCACCTTTTTTGCCTTATTTATTGTAATAAGAAAAAGGAAACAAATACTTGGTAAATTAGGCCGTCTTTTGACAGCCAATGTTGCTCTATTCCTGAGGGCAGGCGTTTGCCTCAAATCTCATTCTACGTAAGTCTTCAATGTACCCGCAAAAGAAAAACAAAACAAAAAAACATTTCCAGGAAGGACGCGATGTATATATGCATGGGAATTTCTAAAACTTACAGTTCCACTTAGTGACAAGACACAGGTACCATGCAAGCCGCATCCATCCAACTCGCAACCGGTAACCCGTTTTTCGCAGCGTCGACCGTAGAAGTGTGGCGGGCAAACGCATCGATGAAACAATTCACTTCGACTTCGCGTATTCACACAAAGTCCACCGTTCTCGCAAGCCTTTTGGATACGTTGACAATATTGTAAATCTACGAAAGTATGTAGCAAACATCACCTGCATTCGATAAGACCAGCAGATTTATCTAAGATAACAAAGTGAAATAGTGTTTGAAAAAAAGAGTAGCTCTGTACCTCGCGTTATGCTTTTAAGATGTCTCAATTGCATCTTAATTGGCTTTTGCTCAAAAGCAAAATGTCAGTTATGTGGCTGGAGCTAGACGAAGTTCAAAGTGAAGCGGAGTGATTGTCGATGCTGAGACCACGACAGCAGTTCAGTATTGTGAAATCACTTTAGAAAATCCAAGACAAGGACTTTAGTTGTCCTAGCAAACATGTTAGTCCCTGTACAATCAAGAAGCGTTACAGTACTGCAGCCTTTCACCCTATACCTTGTATTAAATATAGTCACATATATAAAGTGTGGTACACATTAGGCTGGGCAGCCGTAGAAAGTGAAAATATTACTGAGATTCTGGTTGATAGTCACTTAGTACCACAGAGTTGTAATACCAACCTTAGGGTTGGTGCTGCTTACTTCTTTCAAGTCAGTTTGTTATTATGTCACGATCGAAGGTTGAACAATCGGTTAAGACATTGGTTCAGACAACTAATTGTAGCTACTGACTAATGGTTTGGATACCAACTTATTGCCGGGTTGAGAAAGTGACGCCTTTATCATGTACCTTCACCTTGCGAGGAGGCGAAACCTGAGAAGTAGATAAAAGATGGTCCGGAATACACGTTAGCTCATGGGCATTTAAACACTATTCAAAAACGCACCATAAAGTAAGTCATTTTAGGATTTTTCCTAGCCACCGGTAGTGGGAATTTCTGCAACTCAACGAACACGGTGGCATCAGTACCAGTAACAAAACAGTTCCTGAGTTCAAACACCCTTTTCTGCCTTTGGCTGGGGTATATACAGATCAGCGCTAGATAATCATAGCATTTCTGTATATCTCAGTTTTATTCACAAGGCCACGTGTATATAAGTAGGCATCGATGTCGATCGGCCTCGGTTTTGCCGGAATGGAGTTTTTTATGGACTCCCCTACGCGCAAGTTTATTTGGTTCTCTGTGGTTTAGTTGACTGACAGCCTTATAAAAAATGGGAACAGGAATTCGCCCTTTTAATCAATCTAAATTATTTGCATCATTCCTGTCTCTGCTCACTTATTGTTTACTTGACTTAATCTAAAGAAATGGTCACCTACCGGACGGCCCTAGACAGTCGGATCCGATTGGATATGCACTTTGCATTTGGTAGTAACCGTGTTTGGTCCTATGCCTACGGAATTGAGTGGTTAAATAGACATTCTATTCAAGTATTTTGTGTTACTTGTAATTTTATACAGTGGTGGGCTCTTGATGGTAGTGTCTCACTGGTTGTTTGGGCTTGGCTCATCAATTATGCTATTCAGGCTAAGCATAAAGAATAATACTGACCCGACAACAGAGGGTATACAACATATCAGTCAAAATCAGACTGCTGGTACGAATACTGTAAAGACATATTGACCTCAGCGTGATACGTAAACAAGATGAGTTTGAGCAAGTATAAACTAACCGATATCACATTGCATGCCTCCCCATCCGGAAAGGCATTCACAAGTGAAAGGAATGGCCAAGAAAGTTGTCGCGTTCCTTTCGCATGAGCCATGCACACATCCTGGGTAGACTTGACACTGTTCACACGCTTTTCCCTGCCAGCCACTCCGACATCTACCAGCGAGAATGTTGTAGGAGTAAAATTAGTGCTAATTGAATGTACCGGTTGCTTAAAAGCGATCAACTACGTGGTGACAAGTTTCAACTTTTAAAAGGCATTTCCTACCAAAAATTAATAGCAAATGCAGTATAAACTCTCGATTAGCCACGGGGAGAAATTGTAATTGTTGGTTTATTCCGTTTTTCCGCTGCTTGTGGCTGGATTTCAGAAAGAAAACCGTTTAGTGAATCCCATTTGAGTGCGATCTTCAACTTGTATTCGTATTATCGTGAGTACAAATTCTAGCGATTTCAGTTAATTCACCCAGTTCTAATTCAAATCCCCACCTGAATAATCAGGCAAGAATGACCGAATAGCTTCTGACGGGTTATCGCAACTCTTCTTTAAAGTGTCACAATCAAACGGTGCATCAGCATTCCTTCAGATCGTAACTTATCAGTCGATTGCCTCCCGCCCCTCCAGGTCATTATCCCTATTTTGGTCTTCGTATTGAGCAACTCATCGACTCGTCTTTGGACGTGTCTCGAAAGTCAGGCCCTATTCACTTCGACCCTGGACCCGGGATAATGACCGATTCAGATGTTGCTGTTCGATTTACAGTCCATCAGTTTCCTTACTTGTGTGTTATTCACCTAATGCTAAAATGTTTTCCCAGCCAGTCCTGATAATACGTCTCTCTACACACGAACTGGGTGTTTGGTCCAGTGCACTTCAACACTCGCAGTACGATAGAGATGGCTTTGGGTTGAGCGGGCCCCCAGACTAATATGTGTTCGGCTTCTGTTACATTGCAAGCTTTATTTTGACTAGTGTCGAAGTGTCATCAGGAACCAGGTGCTGCATAGAACTGAAAATCCGGCTTGTAGCGGCAGTTTTGATTGCGGAATGCGGACAGAAGTGACAAGTTAGGCGTACTCTCAAAAAAGTATTATTTCAATTTGCACTGAAAATTTGTCCGGCTGCCCACTTCAGCCAGGACCACGTGTTCTGTCTGAAAGCACATTCCACAGTGGCATCATTCTGTTGACTCTGGTTTGGAGTCAAGTATGACCACGCTGAGAACCAAAGTCGTGCTTTCTTGTGCTGCTGTCAGGCTTACGGCAAGCGACGGAAGCTGGCCGTTACTCGCTAAACCCTTCATCATTCTGGCCATGTTGTTCAAATCATCCCGGTATACGCTGGCATGCGAAGGGAATTAAATCACATGCGGGGAGTTATTCATCATCACGATTTTTGTGATTAGCTTTTACATGCATTCAAAACAAAATGGTTCTTTCTGTTGGTGCGATGCCCAGACTTGCATGTTGCAATTCTGGTATGTTCTCATTATGATAAGGCAGATTGCACAAATCCTTCGGAACCCCTATGGGATACGGCTAACCTTACACACCTTTCTTTATTTGTTGTGCGTATGAGACAATGTGCCACTTGGTCGGGCCAATAAACTTGGATATTGAACGTCAGGCACCTCCTTAAAATTGCCCATTCTGCCCCGGTGACCGGGTTAGACCGTCATTTAACAAGGTAGTTGATTAACTTCAAAGGAGATTCGGTTCAATGGTAGGATAAAGTGCACTCACTTTGGGCATCTCTTTAGGGTAGTACGACACAAAGTAATGAGTATTTTTACTTGTCGAAGCTGCTTTCCTTAAACAGCCTAATTTACACGATTAAGTCGGTCTTCTTGTTGAAAGTCAATAACACGGATCGTTTATCTGGTCCAGATCAATAATTCGTGATCAACCTGAATGGGCTTCACGTTACATTGTATTTTACTCTGTGATCAACCGTTACGGAGATAACATTTAGAAACTGGAAAGAAACCACTATCTCTGGAGTCAGACGTTTTCTTTAGCGCCATGATTTCACCCATTCATCCACCGTTCATATAGAAGCATATTTGTCACTTCTGCGTTTTGATTTGTGAAATAGAGTGTAGGAAATTGATTGTCATGTACACTGGAATGCCAGGGCAAGAATGACAGGATGACTTGATTCCAACAACAACTCCGGCCCGCTCTTTGTGCAAAAACGTGTCACTGGGTTTCGACCAACAGACGGACAAGAAAGAATCAAGTTCGCAAACAAAGATGATCAACAAGCCCTTAGTGTGAAATGATCAAGTTTAGTCAAACCAAGCCGAAAGTTTGTCCGTCAACAACAAGCAAGAGTAACGCCAATCAACGCAACGGTACGGTTAAGACAATACAGGGAGCGAAAAGCCGAATTGGTTAATCAGAGAAGACTGGGATGAATGAAAGAGAGAATCGAAGACTTAGATGCAGAGTTTGGTTAGGCTTACAAAACCCCGTACACAGTACCTAATTTTGACTAAATAAGAGGGAATCAGTTTGATCGGCATTAGGACATTTGGGTTGTTAATGTTTCGTCAAGTTGGACGGGGTCTAAGCTAGTCTAGAGGAGACCTGTGGAACGCGACGGACGTGACAACTATACAACAATTACCTGAAGATTATGAAGCATCACAGGAAGGCAGATATATATCCAAACCAATCCCGTCTGAAAATTTGGAGATGTTATGCTAAGTACAGCGTGCTCATTTCGGAAGTGATTCACTTTTGACTGATTACTCCAATTTTGGTATATTCATTCCCAAGGTTCACTGTTCGTTGCACTTATTGCCAAGAAAACAGACGGCGAATTTCCTACCGACAAACAGTTGAAATTATCATTTCCTTCTGAATGAAAGCAATGGATTTCAGCTATGCCACTTCCACGTGAGGACTGATAGTATGCAAAGGTTTATGATAACTAGCCCGGCGGAGGTCAAATCGATTGAACGTCTGTCATCCTAAAAAGGTTGGCGGTTCGAATTACAGATCCATAGGTCACCTTAGTCGCAGATGGCAGTTCGCCATATTCCGGCTCATTGCCAAACCAAACTTACTGATATCTTAATGCAATCTTTTGCCCCTTCGAGTTTCGTGATCATGGGTCCCGGTTCCACTGCTAGATGTAGCCTGGCTCATGTGACGTATCCCACCTACCACACTCATGTGTGACACTTGTCATAAGCGAAACGGATGCTAGTCGTGGGAAAAGCACACGAATTCCCTTACGGACTCCCGCGTTTGGTTCGATCGGTAGACAACGAGCGTGCACGTGTACATACACATGCACTTGGGCCCGTTCACACAAGTGTGCCATTGTGCACACACCAAATAGCTCACCGACGGTGCCCTCAGAAATGTTACCCCTAATAAAATGCAGATTTATCATGACACAGTGCTCACGTCTAGATGAGTCAATTCGAAATTGTCACAGTCCAGTTGTACAGTGTGTGTGGACCCGATATTGAATATTTATTCTCATTTTGGACAGCGATAGGAGGAGTAGAGATTAACTGCTATTTTTCCGCGATATACCGAGAAAAGGTCAGTGAATATGCAACTTTAAACAGTCAATCAGCAGAACTCAAGGTTGAATCTGGATATCCTGGAAATACTACACAGTGGGTCAGCGAAAAACGTAATACGGTCGTGGTCGCAACCTACCTGGAATTTATTTTCAGGCCTCCAAGACATCGTCACGGAAGCAATGCCTTGCAACAAGGAATCCTCCCTCATCATGCCCTGTTTCACCTATCTCGATTAACTATGGTAGCGGGGAGGAAAGAATATATCCAATTAAATAAATTTCTTTCCTTTTTTATACATTAACACGCAATAAGCCGGAGCGAATCTTGCAAATGTAATATGGCTGCTTATTTTGCGAGTTTTCTCAACAACCTGGAGAAAATCACGTGTGATGTAAATTCTGCGACTCACTGACCATGCAGTTAATTTAGTTTCTTTTTTAAATTAAAACTCCTAGTGTTTGGGTAACAAAAGCCACGTGATCATGTACACCCGCACGCACGCACATGTCCGTTCATTCTGGACGACAAAAGTAACGGGACCCCTTGTGGGGTAGGGCCGGTTTCAAGCCTATTCATGAGTGATTGCCTTCAGTTTTATCCTAACTTTTCCCGTGACTCCTCTAAATTCACCAGTATGACATGCAAGGATATGACAGCCCGGAACTAAAAAATGTCTCCGTTAGATAATCTCACGGATTCAAGAGTTATTCCTGAGGCGAGAGAGGTTAGTTCCCGATAGTGTGGCAAGTTTTAGTGGCATACGCAGGGCTGTAAGTGAAAGTAGAAAGTCAGAGAAAAATTTTGGGTTCACAAGTGAATTTTTCGTTTATGTGTCAACTCACTTGCAATAATTGGGTCGAACGCATGTACCATGGATACAGGAGGGATTGCAAATGGCTGGAATAGAAATCGAAAGCAAACTGATCAATCCAAAATAAATGGAGGGAGAAGCATAGATGATCGAGAATAGATAGGCTGTCTTAGAACCCTAGCAACAAAGACAGAAAAGGAGAAAGCTACTCAGTAAACAGTCGTTTTATTAGTAATCATACCTGAGCAGACGTTTTTATGGCCAGATGTCAGCAATGCAACCAAGGTTTTACACTGGCCGCCGCATCAGAAAGTGCGGCAAAATATCTTGGAAGAAACGCTATTAGTCATGGAAGTGGCACAGGAATTCAATTACGTTTCGAGAGATTCCTGTCATTAAATTTGGCTTTAGGATACTAATCATTTCGTCAATATTTGTCGTTCATGTACGCACTTGTCAGCAATGTTTATTCCTAAAGCTTAGGTTGGCTTTGTCACTGGAACTTCTTGATCACTGGAGATTAGAAACTAGGCTCTTCGATATTCCACTCGAACATTAATAGGTCAACATAGTTGCTTCCAGAAGAATGACGCTTGATTGCGGAAATCAGACCCTTTTGGCTGTCTACTGTTGCTTCTCTGACTTCGTGACTCAGTTCCGTGGATGTGTGCGTACGAGTAAATCAAGTTAGTTAGTTAGTTATCGGAATCATTTGTTTTTCGTCCAACTGTACACGTGACCCAAATATTTCCAATGATGGAACCACTTGAAAATAACCTGGCTTCCGAAAGAGCCTTTGAGTCTTTTGGCTTCATAAGCCATATCATTAACCTCGTTCAGATTGAATTTGTACTTCTTGATCCCCGTGGACGGGCACAAGGCAGACTGAGCCATGTGGTCTTGAAGTTAGTTCGTGTTTACGGATTGGACTGTTTATTTTTCTCTCAGATTGACAGATGTAACTCTTGTCCTGACCAAGGCAACAAAATTCGGTTAAGGAATTTTCCCTTCGGTTTTTGATAAATGCCTATTCAGGATTTCCTTTGGTCTGTAAGCAGCTGTTGTGCCTTGAAACTGGAGTAATCTTGCAATCATTCAAAATGTCATTGGGATAGGAGGAACACAAACACTTAGTCATTAAAATCTAACTGGTAATTAATGCCAACAACAGTAGGTTTCGTAAACAGATGAAGGGGGCAGATTATCCCGGAAGACCACGATGGTTTTGACAGCTATTACCGCCCATCAGGTATGCGTACCTGGAACTATTTCGTTCAATCATCCCCATACTTGTACACATGCGCGCTCCTTTGTTAGGTTGAGGCTAAAACCTCATGTGAATCATCAAGAGCGTAAATTACTGATGAGTCAGTTGCAGAATCACATGATGGTTCATCGGAAGATTTTCTCGCATTAGTCAAGACCAACATTCAGACAAAGAAAACGACGAAAATCTTCGGATAAATCATCATGTGACTCTGAAAACGATTGTGTTTCGGTTGAGATTCTAGTGTCTAACAGGACATTCGTTTGAATTTGAATGCATCGTCAAGTGATTCTAGCCCTGACTACTGTGCCCTGAATGTGGTTGGTAAGTAGCAGCGTTTTCGGGTGCAAATACACCTGAAGGAACGCTAAAATTGTATTGTGTGATATGCTAACCACAAGGGTAAATGACCTGGATTCAAATGCGCTACTGATTCCCGTTTCTGCTTGGATCGTCTGTGGTCCTTTTTGTTATCCGAAAAGGCTGGAGCGAAGTAGAACTCTGTCTGGAGTTGGGATACTGCATGTGAAAGAAAATTCACTGGTTGGTTTTTAACAACTCATCGTTGGGTTATGAATGCACAAACCTTGTCTGTCACTGATAACTGATTCAAAAAGCAGGCAGTAATACAATAGAAACATCTTTGGACTCGGCAACATCCCATCACTTCTTTCTATTTCCCTATATGTCACTATTACGTGTAAGAAAAGGTTCATATTCACTTATCAAGAAAAGAAAAATGACCTAATAAATCGATATTTTGAACACAAACCTTCAGTGCATCGTTGTCCACTCCAGCCGGGGAGGCATTTTTGAATGCCTGTCTCATGTTCACATATGAAGTTTCCATGCGGTCCCCGCATTGGTTGACAGAATTGACTGCAATCTGGTCCGTAGAAATTTGACTCACAGCTTATTCGGACGTGCAGAACCATTTGGGGTGCCACCGGTGAGGGTGTCGAGAGCGCATTCGAAATGGAGCGAGTCTGAGGATCGGAGGTCAAGTCTCTCCGGTGTACCGTTTCATTAGATGAAGGTCTCGTTTCGGATTGATGAAATGTGGCTTGGACTAGCCGAGTCCAACTTTTTAAAGCTGAAATATCATTAAAATTTGGAGAGTAAGAAGTTTTTTGCTTATTTGCGAAATTACAGCGACTTGTTTGCATCGAAAACCAGAAGAATCGTAGAGACGCTTTCGGGAGCGATGAGTACTTGGCTATTTACAATGTCCTCTAAGACTTGGCTCTATGGAGGTCATTCAAGGAAACCGTAAGCTTAAGAACATCCCATGTATGGATCTAAAACGGCTACGATTATTAGTACTGGTGCATTTCGATGAGACGCTCATGGGAGAGGAAATTTCAAAGCCAAACAACATAAGATCTGTAAGTCGTCTTCGCTATGGATGAAATTGTCGGTAGGTAGCATTAGCAAAACATGCTCTATAGGTTAGACTCAGCCTAGTAGAACTTTCAGTGGTGAGTTATTTCAAAGATAATAAAGCAAAAATTGCTGACGAATCACGGAACATAATGTTCTACGGTATAGGTAAACTGTGCATACCCCTTTTCCCACATCCAAGTCCCGACTAGTGGGAACGCACTATTTTGTGACCTCAATGCAATAGACCTGTTGTGCTTCGGTGGGGTCAGTACGCGAGATAATAGGCTGAACTGACTAAGGTAGTTTGTAATAACTTCCCTAGGCTCATCGGATCGGGTGGATAGTTCTAGGCAAACCACTTACATTAGCTTCAATATCGATCTAATACTAACACTTAGGTCCAAAGAATCACATGTAATGAGACGCTATTTTCAGCAATTAATTCCTCGTTAGTTGTGCCACGAACCGGCCGAGACTTCTTGGATCAGTTTGCCTCACAAGTTCACGAGATGCTCCGGTCAAACCCAATGAGTCAACTGATAAAGTTCATCCTAAAACCAAACGGAATATGACCACCTATGCGTATTTATATTCAGACTGTTGATCGCGGTTAGCTACCATAGAAAGAAATAAAGGATGTGTCTCTTTTTCACTCCGCGCGAACTCACATGTGATGGTGCTAGTAAGCACGCCATGGGCGGCTGCTGGTGTGTGAGTACACCGAAGCTGGTTACAGGCTATAGCATCTTGCAGTACATGCATGGGCTTATATGTGTATATGCGCATGTAATTTGGTTAGGCTTTTGATCGTTCAATTCTATGATGCTCTAGCAGATTCCATCATACTGTATCTGAAATATCACCTCACCGCGTGACTAGGATAAATTTAATTTCAACCTGTAATATTTTCCGGATAACCACATTGAACCTCAAAAGGTCATCTTAAACTAGATTTGGACTTACTATGCAGTCCAGTAACAATGATAGCACGGTGCACAATATCAAAATCTTACATATATACCTCGATTTCCCAGTAATTTGCGAACGTAATAACCTGTAATATGTCAAGAGATTTCAAAATTCAATGAAACAATTGCCACACAACTTTACAAATCAGTGTCAATTAATCCGCACATGGTAGTTTCATTGTTGTTGAGGGTAGGAACCCTAAATCCACTTGACATACTACCTATCAGTCAGCCGATAAATATCGCCGTCAAATTCCATTCAGCCATCGTTGGAGGATGTTTCATGGTTTACCGATTTGACAAATTTTGTACGAGCATTATTTACCGTTCGAGACAGTCTCATTTTTTTCCAGCTATGTACCATCGCGATAGTTTTGACCATCCGAGGGGCTCTACTCCTAACAGAGTTGTCATAGTCCTCAATGATTCTTGTTCTGTGGAACTGAGTTATTATCTTGGATCACAAAGCTCTCCGCATGGATGCAGATTATCGAGAAATGTATTGTCAAAATCGAAAAAATGTTTCCATTCTTTGGATGCATTTGTATAGTTTAATCTTATTCTATTGACTGAATCTAAAACACTTTTCGATCACTGGAAAAATAAATCTGAAACTCCGAATTTAAGCAAGTTTTCCGACAACTGATACTACATTAACGATGTATCAGCTCGAGTTGAATTAATTTTCCTATTGCCAGTATATCCATTTGTGTTTTCCCTAATTGTCTACTTTTGCGAACATCAAATCAAAGGCCAAAGTGACAACTCTGATGAGATTTTATCTTCCCCCGGGAGAAAACATTCTGTGCTCGAGCGTACCGTGGCAGCGGTTTCCAACCATGATACGATTAAAAACTGGTTAGTCAATGAAACTGAATTGATTTTTATCCATTTGTAAACCATGGTTTGATTCCTACTAGACCACTCTGTTCCATTAGTTCGCACCTGTCAGATAATTTCGAATCAAGACTGGACCTTCAATAGCTGAGTACAACATGACGTCTGAAACCGAACGAACTGTAAGAAATTGAAGACAACCAAACATCGGCCAACGAATTGCGATGGATTTCTGTCTAGCAAACCCGTCAGCTTGCACGACCTGCTCTCGGGGCTTGACGAGTTTCGCAACGCAAGATTGGAAGCATGTTGCCTAACCCGGTTAGTGGGGAAATCACTGCTAATCTAGATAGGCTTTCATTCATTTTTTATGCGATATTCTGTCTCGTTTTGGTTTTATTGTTCGTCGCGGAATCTCCGGAGAACGGTCAACTTTTGAGTGACAAACAAACATTTACGGAAACGGAGACAGGAAATAACTCTGTATTTATTTAGCAAATATTTTGACATAGTCATTGATTACTCATTTCTGACTTCCAAATCCAACGTGTTAGTCAATGGGAAGAAACCTCAGTGATTGCATTTCCTAAAAAAAGCCCTATTTATTTCGAAGTTAAATGGAGTGTCTCATTTTTGCCTGTTCATAACTGCGATTCGTTCGTCCTTCCCTACTCTTCTTCTCGTATTTTCGTTGAGTTGACAAAATACATTTCTAAATAATTTGTTTCAAACAGTTGGCTGTCATTCTTTTGCTTTCCTAATCAATGCATGCACTAACGGCAAGGTTGAACTGTCTATGGATGATAAGATGAAAACACAAGATTTTTCTCGTAAGGGTAGTGAAGGATGTGTGGTCACATCGAATGCCTTGGTCCATATCAACACAAATGCGGCAACATCGAACTGGTTACGGGGGTCGTTAACCCGAGCGAAAATGCCGCATGAGAAAGTCAGTTACTCTCGAAAAGGTGAACTGATCACCGGACTAAATGATCACTGGTTGCTGATTGGAGATAAGCACTATAAACGTATGTATTTGTCCGCTCGATTTGGGTTTTCTGACAGAAGTTAGTGGTAACTGATGACGACGTCCCTGTAACTGAACACATATCAACGGATGAAACGTCCAAGTCGGACCAAAGTTCTCCTTCCTTTTTGACGATACTCAACACTGTAAAAATTCAATCATTTATAATGCGAACACTTATTGCTGTCACTTTCAAGCATGAGAATATTTTGACCGTCAAATACTTTGAAATAATCTGTTATCCCGTAGCTACAATCGTTTCACCGGTAGTGGCCAAGATATTAACATCATGATATCCCGACCTCAGAGTCGCGAGTTCGAATCGCCTACTGCCGAGGGACTTCCTCGTATTGACAGCCACTGTTGGCCGCAACTCATTTCCTGTAAACGATGTGTTGTCGCTTCATTAAAAAGGTAAGCAAAAACATAGAGGCAAACTGTGAGAACAATCAATGTCCGAATAATACTACCTCGCAAAGATCATCGACGTCCATGTTGTCACATCGAGACTCGATGCAGGTGTACTCATGCCCAACACTGATCTTAGGTGAATCATCAGAAGCTAGCCTAAATGGCTTTACGGTCCAGAAGTTCCACTCCCCACCGCTGATCACTGCCAGGTATGAGCCCCGTTTGGGGCTCGATGAATATGCGTCACCGATGAGGTTCATCATAGACAAAGCTTTTCACTCAGGAGGCGCTTGTGGGAAATGTTTGATTGTGCGCGCACAGATAAACGATATGTTACCGTAGTTACATGACCATATGTGATTGGCTCAGCTTAAGATGGAAGTAAGGAATCCAAATGAGTCATAGACATATTGTCGACCAATGACGTAGACGCATCCGATAAATCATTTATTTCACAATGCAAGAAAAATGGTTTTTCCTCGGTTGTGCAACTCACTTTCTTCAGGACTGTTCCTCCGCAATATTCTCACTGTGACTGTCAACGAGGGCTGAGAAGGGCAGAAACAGTAATGATAGTTAATTAAGGCAGCTTTTTAGTGGAAATTACGTCAGATAGTTATAAATTTTCTGCTGACAAAAGATCGCTTGCGTTAGAATTCTTTGGCTAAAAGTGAAGGCACATCGAGGTATCGAGGTTGCATGAAGTGAGATTTTCGACACCGTTGGCCGAGATCAAACAGGTAACTTTTGGTTGATCACAGAAATGCTCTGATCATAAACCTAGGTTGCAATTTTGCCCTGGAGACAGTAGTGCAAAGTTGGAGGTTCACTCGTGTGAATTATTTTTGCGGGGTGCAGCAGAGGGGGGCCGAGTTGACCGGGGAATTTTAATAGTCGAAGCACAAATTCAATGAACACAATTATGCCGGTTTGGTTTTTGTTTGGCGCGCTGAGTTTTAGTGGATATTCCGTCTGCATATTTACTCCAAGGTATAATGAAATCTCATTTAATCATTCATTCAGAGTGATTCACTTCTGATTGAGGTAAATAAAAATGTTTTCGTGATTTCAATCAGAAATGAGATAGAATTTCCCGGGTCAAGTGGCTCGGTAACAATACTTTAAAAGTTTACATGCTGAATGATAAATCTGGAGATATTGTTCTACAGGATCTCAAGCAATTTCATGGCTTTGCTGATCTTATAACACTGACCACGATGATCACCCATACTCATGCAGTACTGGGTGACATCGCATCTAAAGTTTCAAACCCAGTCACGTGATTCGACAAAGTTATGTGATTCGCGTGAAAATTTCCAGCTTGAACCCAAATGAATCACAAGGAAAATGTGCATGTTTAGCCACAAACTTAATAAAGTTATTTTCAATAGAACTTACAGTCACAAAGCTTGATTTCAATGTTTCCACGAAAGTGTAATTGTGGCTGTCAAGTGCATCAGACAAAGACGACGAAATCCGACCGATGGTTAGATTTTGCACTTTGGCTCCGACATTCTGAGCTTCACTATTTCGACGATTCGACCTTTGCTGGAGAAGTGTTTTTTTATTATTTCCCGAGTTGCAGTTGCTGTCGCGGTACGAGCGATTATTGGTAGAACGGATTGCTTATTGTAATGTTTGGAACACTCGTTTTTTCTCGATTAAACAACCGAATACGCATAACGAACGAGCGGCAGTAACCGCAATGTTGGCTATTTTCGAGGAAATTTACCTCGCCTTGATTTAGCAAATAAGGTAATGACATTTCGAACCCGAAGTTCATGAATTCCACTAGTCTCACGAATGTTCACTACTCGATTGGACACCATTTCAGTAGTCGCGGTTATATTCCAGAAGTGTTTTACCTTTACCATGTACTAAATAAAATTAAAGTTTATTTTATTCATATTTGTAATTAATAATGAAGAGAAAGTGCAATGAGATAAATATTTGTTTTCTTATCTTTTCCCCTAGTCGCTTTTACGTTAATTTCAGCTGACCCGTGAAGAAGTGTATAGGTTACTCCAAAAGTGAACAGGTTAGAAAAGAGTTATTATGTCGGCAAGATCACCGTTGGCCGCCAATGTCGCTGTACTTTATTTAAAAAGAAAACCCGTGGCACGGTAATATTTTGGTAATGTTTGCTAACCGATTAATTTCGTGTGTTTGAAGCAGTGTTTATTTTGTTCAAGGCCACGTCAGCTATGCACAAAGCCCTGAGGATACATTTTTGTAACCTAAAGGGCATGGAAATGTTTTAGTCGCATTAATTGCGTCCTTGAATGTGTTTCTATTTCCAGTCATGCAGTAACCAACTAATAATAGTTGAATCGATTCACCAGCGAATAAGTCATGCACGATGGTCTACCGACCACAGATAAATTGGGTAATACATTGAGTAAATGACATTATGCGTAATATTTTTACCCTTAAATTAAGGATGACGATGACGATGACGCTTATAGAAAGTTCGTAAAAAATCGTTTATCGTTAAATGTTGTCCTCTTTGACGATCTTTTTGCAAACTTTCCAACCATCGGGCATTTCCTTGTTTCCTCTGCTTCTTTAAATCGTTTGAAGAACCATTTGATCAATTTACATCCCCTTCAAAATAGCTTTCTGAGGAAAACAAAAACCAGTGGAGGGGAGCTCAGAATCCGAGAATTACCCCATTTATGTGAAAAATATTTGCAGATTCTCTGACGTGAGTTCAGCAGTCAGATTATGCAACTCAGAGAACAATTGAAAGTGAACCTGATTTATGGAAGATTTGTGACAGAACATCGTTGTCAACCTGCCTGTAGCAGGTGAACATACGTGCACCTTGCTGAACAGTGACAAGCATTTCTGATGTGAGAACTATTAGTGGCGTGTAAAGGTATGGAGTTCACCAAACGATAGACTAGTCGGTGCGCATAGCTGATGATTGGGAACAACCAGGAAACTGATCGTGCTCCCGGGGACAATTTGCGTCTTCGTTCGCATTCGAAAACACTCACGCTTCAACCATGAAGCGTATTGAACAAAGCTTCGCTGATGTTTCTGGGGAAAATATGAACAAGTTCTAAAAGCCAACTTACCGGCAGCCGAGTTTGAACGGAAAATTCAACTTCAGAAAGACTGGAATTGGGCCATTCCCTTGCCTGTTGAAGATTTGATATGTTCCGTCCAAACTGACAATCTCGAGTTGCATTGAAATCGTCTGTGAACTTTTGACTACTTAAACAATACTGAAAGTAAAATAGAAATAGGAATAGGATTATTGCAAAAAGACTTTTGAACGAACGATAGCTCTTAGTTAAAAATACATGACAACCGTTGGAGACATATAATCTCTGAATCATCCTTCGACGAGAAAACCAACCGGATTCACAGAATGTTGTCACACTGCAATGACGCGGGTTGACGAAAATTCATTGAAACTTACGAAGGGGTTCACTATGCTGCAATGTGGACATTACATTGTGACATCTGAAGTAAGCGAGTAGTGCTCAAAACTTATTACAATTCACGTGCCTTTCTTAACAGGTCATCTAATTTCAATATATACACCGTGTATTTCGAAAAACACTTAGAAATCAAATTACATGTCCCGTTACCGGAATAATGACAGTACTTATAATGTTTGAAATTGCGTGAATTTTATAGGTATAATTGCTTACATTTTAGCTAGATAAGGTTTGCTGAACTCTTTTGCAATGGATGCTTAAAAAATGAACTGGGAAAATCATAAAACGGTATACTGAAGACGTGGAATTCATTTCATCTACCAGTTGTTTTTTGGCTTTAATATGCCAGCTAAATATGAAACAGTCAAGTCTTCATGAGGATTAATTCAGGAAAAGATCTATAGGAAATTCTAACATGATCTTGGGAGCGAATGGCAGAAAGAAAGGCCAAAGCGTGAAAATGGATATTTTATCGAATGATGTTTCATAGATTATCATCAAGTATCACGGAGGTTCATTTCACAATAGTACTGAAACACATTCTATTGATTTTTTTCTGAAGGCATGACAAAATCTGAAAACTTTATTTTGGGAAGCCAAGGGAAACGACCGCGAAAGACTGGGAGTACATTAGAGAGTAGACTGGAAAATGACAAGTTATCAGACCTGGAATTGTTTGAGATCCCCAATGCGAAAAACTGCTCTAGTTTATTTACACACCTTTGAATAGGTAGGAAAAACAGAAATTGGAGATTATAGTGGTCATTGAATATTTGTCAGAACTGTAGACGGCAACGCAGTAACACCCCACTCGTTATCACATTTGATCTACTAAGACCTTGAGTGAATGTATAGCTTCCCAAGTTTTAGCATCGAAACTGCCGGTCCCTCCTCGGGCATGCAATGGGCCCTATGGGTATGCCCCATCTACTACACCGATCAATGAAACATGTCATAAAAAGAGCTGTCATTGACACTCAACCTGTTCTTGGGGAATGTTGATCGAGAAAGAGTTATTATGCGTTCCAAAATAACTCGTTGATGTCAACATAAGACCAGGTTTCGTGGAAAGCATTCATTGTTTGGCAGATGTTCAGCTCTGTCCTTGTTCGGGAATGGGTTTTCAGAGATAGCATCAACATGTGCGCACACATACAAGCCGGAGCCGGTAAGCTGTCTGATGGGTGACCTAGAAATCACCAATTTTGACAATCGAAAAAGGATGTCTTGTTTTGTCCATCTCAACCTGATTCAGCCCCGTATATATTTAACATATTACTGACAAAAATAACTTCAAACTGTGCTTTGTAAACTTGTGAAAATTGGGCCCGGGCATCGGTGCAGACTATCCAATGCGACTAGAAGACCAGGCAGCGCGAGAAGACACCGGGTAGTCTCCTTCTCTGCCTCGAGCTAAGTGAAAATGATGCGCGTTTCTGTCGAAATTATAAAAGATAAAATATGACTAGGCATTTCTGAAATGAGACAAAATACAACAAAAAAAGCGTCTGCTAATATCTTGTAAACAAAGGTAACATTTTGTTTGTATTGTTTTTCCAGCTATAAAAATCGTTCAAACCAACTCAGCAAACGGTTTATTCTTTCACTCCCATGAGAAACCTTTTCTCTGCGGGTGGCACACAGGAAACTTCAGTTACCGCCAACTTTAGCCATCTAGTCCACTGTCCTCAAGTTATACCAACAAGTTTTCAGAATTTTTGTTATAGAATCTGAGTAATAACTGCAGACTTGTGCGAGCATTTTCCTCTTGTGATCAGTCTACCCACTCTCCCAGGATACTAAGGGTGCTCTGAATTTCCATTTATTCACGTCCGAATCGATGAATACTGCCTTGTAAAGCATTGCGTGCTGCTGTGAACATTAGACTACAAACGGAAGCAAAACATTTTAGAAAAAATAGCAGAATTCAGTTCGTTCTACTGCGCGGCGGATTCATTGCGCTTGTGGATTTCGTTTGATTATGAACAGTAAGTAGCAACAGGTCAGTGCTTTTCATTTCTGTTAAAATGCAACCATCCTATTGATGACTAATGACGTACAGGAGGGGAAAGGAATGAAGAAGAGGATACTCACTTCGACATACAGATCGCACAGTTGTCGACAGGGCAGGATAGTATTATGTGATATGTTCTGTTGGGATGAGTCCACCACTGGTCCCGACCGATTTGTGGGACAGCAAACACTAGCGGGTCGAAAATCCGGTGGCTCCCACAACTGAAACTGAATGTGAATTCGGCTATCGGCAAGGACACGCTGAAACAAATTTTAAAAAATTGCATTGTTAATTTGTGTCTTTGTGTGGAAACGTCCTAGTTGTGTTTCATATTGTCGGCGGACTGCTAACGCCTGGATAGACACTGGTTGGCAAAACCCTTATGGGAGGGGAGAACCTCTTAGGAGAGCAAAAAGAATAGGAATTCACGGAATAAACGCAACCTCAAGCGTCATGAACATTAACTCCGGGGTTCAAACTTGAAGAACATAAGCAATCAATAACGCATTTTGTGGTCATTCGTTGGTACAATTTCTATCATTTCCCGTTGTAATTTTGAGCACATGAGAAATAGAGAGAGCACGCGCAGGGAAGTGTTAAAGAGACGACAAGGATCCCTGATGACTTTCATTTACACAGTCTCACTTGCATCAGTTCGCTCACCGGCACTAGGTGACAATATACCCAGTTTCAAAGTGTCATCCAACCAATCAGCTGGCGGTCACATTATTACCAGTTTGACCGTCATTCTATTTTATGCCAGATTACCGACCGCAATGTTTCAACTGACATTTTTATTGTCATTTCAATGCTAACCGCAAAAGACCGATCGCGTCACGGGTGTTTAGGTAGAATAGCAAAAAAACCAAACAATTTTCACTTTCCTCCATGAAGTCGGAGTAAAAAAAACTTCAACAAAAATGTCAAATCGGAGTGATTCACTTTGAAGTTACCGTTTTTTCCGCGGTCCGATTTTTACCTGAAAACCATCTGCTTTGGTGGTCTCTCCAGGAAGTACGCGATATGATTTGTTGATTGGTTAATATTTTTGGAAAGTTATTCAGATTGTTTTAGACTAAGAAAGACGAAAAAAGAAGTGATTGTTTGCTGACACATTTTGCGAGAGTCGTTTGATTTTACCGGGAGAGTTGATGCACGAGCAATAGGTAGGGAGCTTCAAGTCAGACTATGGTGATGTCAAATAACCAAAGAAATCAAAAAGATAACGCAAAATCAGTTTTTATTGTTTTGTATTGCTCAAAGATTCACTTGCACAAGTGGGAATATCATTTGAATTTCCAGATTTTCGTGAACAAGATGGTCAAACGGTGAGGTCATCACGACAACTTTCAGATGCACCTTGATAGGCTCGGATGACTTAAGATGTCTGACCATGTGAGGCATGAACACAATCACGTTGCACATCTTGTTCAGTCTTCTATTGAAAAAAACCGGCAGAACCTTCCGACACTACGTGAAAACTGAGTACTATGTACAGCAAACTGTTGTGAACAGCCAGTCCATCATACGACCAATCTCAGTCAACTTCACTTTCAGTTTGCACAACAATTAAACTTGGACCAATTCGGTCTGATTTTGATTGCTACCACAGAGCACTTTCGAATCAAACAATAAGAAAAACGAGAATCAGTGGGAGATAGATTGCAAAGTAGTAATTTGAGGAACCATATTGAAGAAGAAAGATTTGGAATGCAGCGACGCCACCGTCCGAATCCATCGCTTGGAAAATAAAGATTTTGTGGAATTCAACCCCGTACATGAGGAAGTCTACTAGATACAGTTTTCGTACTTTCTTCTCATGTCATTGACTGACCATCTCAGTGCAACCTAGAATGAGACAATCGTTCTGTGAGAGTGCGCAAAACATGACCCAATCACACTAGCGCATACTGAATCCGAGCCTACCTACGGTGCAACACCTTAGGCCCAACGTCTTAGTCACTGACAAAATTCTTCTATCATATTCTACCATTAGTACAAAACAACGAAAGTCTTCTCATATCCGCTCTCAGCGGCCCAAGTTCGGAACCTTGGAACGAAACTGATCTCAGGGCTGCCAAGTATAATCAACCTTCGACCGATAATCATATGCCATATCGTCGTCTCAAATGACTCAAATTGGTGCATACCAGTCGAGCCGTCTGTGTATGTGCAACGACGCCCCTTCCGATATACGACCACTCGATGAGCCATATCTACTTGCAAATAATCTTATTTGTGAGTGATAGACACTATACTAGCTCACTGTGTAAAGTCAGGCCGGTCACCCGGCAAGTATCGTTGGAATAAATCGTCCAACCTCGTCGTCATTGAGTTGCCATCTGGCACCAAGGTGCCCAGTATACCTGGGATTTGAACTTATGACCTATCTGGTGATCGATGCTCAACCCACTTGAAAATTGCGGATCAAATAATGGGCTAGAATGACGGAGGTGCTAACTGAAGGTAAGAATTCACCGGTTTCCTTGTCAGTAGTTAATAATCCGACCGATCAACTTTTAAAAGGTCTCGTCCATTGGCCCACCTCATCCCCCGACTGTCATCCTTCTTCGGTTTGACAACTCGGGTAACCCAAGGTCAGGTCATATTTTCGGACCTGGAGTGCTGACTGATCAGGAGACTCATATTGCAGGTTCTGCTCGCGTATCTATTGGTGCAGTAATCGGAAATCAGCAGAATAGAAGCATATCCGAAAAATGTCATGGCCTTATCGATCCTATTCCTATCGTATTGGAGGTAGTATAACCTTTTGCTATGAATAGGGCATGTTTGGTTATGCTTTTGTCATCGTTTCAAGTTGGCCTTTTTCTCTAAACCGTTTGCTTTTGATGAATCTGTCGCAAGTATTGAAAATATTTTCGGGATATTCCGATCTCCATGGTTTTTAAATTATGCGGATTGGTTTTGTAAATATCAAGACAGAACTACGTAAGGAGTGTACCCAAAAATCCGTGCTCCATGTATATTCATTTTTACTGTGAGTGATGCTATACTGATAACACAAGGTGTTTCTTTAACTGTAAAACTTGCCTTCAGAAAAACTACTCACAGTTGTCGAAGCTTTGGCGAGTTGTAAACATCTATCAACAACGCTGTGCTACTAACACTATTAACACTCATAACAGGCGAATAGCCTTTTAAATGTCTATGTTTTATTATCCGAATACTGATTGATTTGAAAGACAAAGGAATTTAGTAACACCAGCAGCATGCCAGAACAGTTGGATAGAAAGAGCGAGTGACTTGTATGACGTGAATGCACCATGTGGGAAGTAAAACGAATAGGACAACATCAGGGTGAAGAATAACATTACTAAATAACAGTTGTTCAGTTTGTACGCTACCGATTCGTTCAAAGACCGGCTGTCCATGTGTCTTAAGCAAAAGCAATCAGCACCGGAACTCGATCAGTCAGTCGTCCTCACACTTCAAGGAGTGACCTGTTCATT
Source organism: Fasciolopsis buskii (assembly GCA_008360955.1). Taxonomy (NCBI): domain Eukaryota; kingdom Metazoa; phylum Platyhelminthes; class Trematoda; order Plagiorchiida; family Fasciolidae; genus Fasciolopsis; species Fasciolopsis buskii. Next base: position 451,472 of record LUCM01004636.1, on the reverse strand, counting down.
ATTCACTCGGAATACCTATTTACACTTCGCTACGTGTTTACTCGATTCTAGGTGTTTCTATTCTCCCGTATACATGGCCACTAATGATCCATCAATAAACCGCCACAGATGTTCTACTTAATGCACTAATAAATCCATTTGGACGAACAGAATGAACAATGAAAATGTGTATAATACCGTAACAAAAATTACAATCAATTGGTTTGTAATTTGTAAATCATATTCCAGGTGCAAACTGTGAAGAAATTTTCTAACTGTTTTTGAAACACTAACAAGGCAGCTGTCGGTTGGCGTGCTTAAATAGACGGATAAGCAGAACACATGCACCTAACTCACTGGTTACTAGATTTTTGACATTTTATAGACAGAAAAAAGTAAAACTTTTACGCCGAGCCAATATGTAGGATGTTCAGGAGCAAACTATGATAGAGCCTAACGCACAACACGCAACTGTTGACCAATGCTAGTCGCATCCTTCTACGGCGTACTGCCCAGTCACTACAATATTCCGGTTTAGTCACTTCTATCTTTTTATCTTTTATCCTTCACTTCCTTTATCAATGAAACAACAATGTACATCAATTTTCAGGAAGAAGGCCGCTGCCAGCAGAGGGCTGCTAAGTGGGGAAGTTGGTCGGTGGTGGGAGGATTCGAACTCGCGACCTTCTCGTCCAAACGCAGCGACCTTATCCATTTGGCCACCGCCGGCCGACAGTGTACATTGTACGAATAAATATCCTCGGAGATAATGTCCATTTCCCTCTAGCAGTTTATTAAAGCACTCAAGAATAACATATGATAGTTTGTTGAATTACAGATCTTCCGAAAGTCTACACATTGGACTCAGTTGGTACTTCAGTTTGACTAGATAATTAAAGAACCGTGCAATTTTTAGTGCAAAGAAGAATTATTCTTCGTGCATCACCGCTAACAAAGAAGCTAATGGGTATATGAAATACTACTGAGTGTGTGCCGATTACCGGCAGAATTCGACTGGAAATGATCGAAAATTCACACGCATCTTCCAAAAATTGTCATTCATATTCCGATTTTCCACTTCAATTTTGGACATGTAGCCGCACGTTGTTTCATCAGAACAATTGAATTTTTGATTATTAAGAAGGATTCAGTGCAATATCATCGTGCGGTGATGTTCAACAAACCGTTCAGAGCCTGCCCGAGAGCGTAATTGCTATGGTGTTCGACTCAGAATCGTTCGTCCCGGGTTCGCCTCCCAGTTCGGAGGCGGTGGATATGCACTGCTGATGATTCCTAACAAGCTGGATGAAACAGCTGAACAGTGCTTCAATGGTTTCTTAATGGTGAGTTGAGCTACGATATCACATGATGAATTATTTCATGAAAACGGATTCTATCTTCTGCTCTGGTGATTCTAAATAACTGGAAGCAAGGGGATACGTGGGACGAATTGGAAACGCTATTTCCACCCTCGTGAACGATCAAGTCTAAGTAACTGCTCAGAAATCCTATGCTAAAAAACGTGAAAACAGACACGTGTCCAGTTCATGATGGAAATGATCTCCTGCTTGCCCTAGTTACCCAAAGGGTAGTCAGTTGTTCTTTGGGTGTGAAAGCATCGTGCCTTCTCCTGCTCCATATTAAAATGATTTGACGGCATTAAATCAAGTCATTTATTTAATCTATTGTACAATAGTACTTTCATTTCAGGGGAGCACTTAGAAATTGGATACTGAAACAATCAAGATGACACGGGCACACACACACACACACGTAAATGCGAAGATGCGGGAACTCAGCACGCCTAAAGGGCTATCAATTCACAGTTTCAGTTGCTCATTAAACTTCGCTCTTTTCATCATCATTACGATCGCCTTGATCTTCACGAATAACACTATCATCATCATCATTGGCACGAGATTTATTGATATATGATGACACTGTCACCACGAAAAGCACGAACATCTGGTCCGAAAACATGATTAGGCAGGTAAGGGCTGGGGGGGGCGGTGGGACCCAGACAGACAGCATCAGGAACAAGAACAACTAAACCAAAGCCGAAATCAACATGGTTCTGGGGACAAACAACCAGATGGACCAATTCGTTGCTAGTGTTTGGCCTTTTTTGGAATCAACGTCCACTGATGTCTCCTAGACTAGAATGTCCACGTGGAATCAGAAAGAATCCACGTGTTTAGCCTCGGGGTGGATGGAGGGGTAGAGCTCATGAATTATCACTTATTATTTGATTCACGTATTCAGTCATTCTGAAAATCACTCGGTCAAGCTTTGTCTTGCTCGAATGCTGAACGTTAGGGAAGATGACAATGGGGTTTGTAGTTAGTATCAGTGACAACAGCTGTGCAAGGCAAAGAACGAAATTGATTTGAAATGTTTCAACAAACTATCAACAAACAAATAAAACTGTGCCCGAATTAGCATCCAAACGAGAAAAATATTAGTCTAAGTAAATAGTCTTGCTCTTCAAGAGCCCTAACAAAATTAACGTGTAATTTAGTCATTTTGGAAGGACTATTTGGCCAGAGGCTATTTGTATTTCAACTGGTAGCAGTAGTAATAACAGCAGTGTTGTTTCTGTAATTTTATTAATATATCTGAAATGAAAGCGCTGATGATGATGGAACGCCAATCATCAGACAACAAGTCGAATTGCCGTTCTATTTCGATTTCGTCTTTTCCATCTTTAGTTTTTACCTCCAATATTAAGGAAATAACACTTTACCTCTTTTCAGAAAAGACAGTGGCCGCCATCTGAAGAATACCAAGTAAGGAAGTTGACCAGTAGTGAGAGCGTTTGAACGCGTGGCTTTCAGGTTGAGGAGCCACAATGCTGACCTCGCGAACACCACTGATAACTGGTGACGAAATTGCCGATGCTCAAAGCAGTCCTGTTGGTGAAGAGTTGTCAGTAGTTCATAGTTAAAGTGATACACCTGTCTAGTGGTGATTGGCGATAATGAGTGACAGCGATGGACAGAAAGCAACTGGCGGAAACTGACTGTTTATGTGTCAGTTATCAAGAAATACGTGTATCAAAATCGAAAATAAAATCAGGGGATGATTCTGACACGAATACATGTATCATGTTGATGTTCAACTCAAGGACGAACTCTATGGATGAGTAAATGTTTCATCTATTTGGGAATTATTGCAAACACGTCATACACCCTACAAGTTCACCCACGACTCAAATAGATTTTGATTTTGATGGCCTTGCTTCTTGGATCGTCAACCAGATTCGAATTGACCGACGTCACATTGTACAGTGCAACTCTGGATTACAACCCTAAAAGGAGTACGTTAGACGTGTGTTTCTGATTCTCGGTGTTGATTAGAGACTAACTGATATCGTTCGGTGAGTCACGTGGAAATCAGACGAACATCCTTGTTGAGTAGGTCTATTTCGATATTCTTGTGAATCTAACCGGCCTTGATGAGCGAATCAACAGCTTGAAAATGCATGTTTGGTTTGGGATTTCCCTTTTTTCGCTCATCTCCATATCTCATTTGAAACAATTCTACATGAGTAAAGTAATAAATATTAAAGACAATAAATTGTTTGTCTACCAATGTTACCATATCATTTATTGCGATAACTGCTTCATTCGAAGTCGATGATAGTTCAGATGAAAACTGTGACTGAACAACTCAAATCGGAATTCCTACCACAGGCATAAAATGTGAATGTCATGGATGGCCCATACCTCATTGTTCCCAAGGTTCTTAATATGAAAAAATAAGGGAACATAGATGCACGATTGCTAGCCCATCCAAGTTGGTCGAAGTGATCACATTTGGTAGCAGATTTTATTCAAGTTTCGGCAGGACGTCTAGTCGCCATGTGATTTGGGACACTTCCTAACAATTCACACTCCTCTTTGTAGTTCGATGTTCCTAATGCACTTGTTTCCAATGTAACAGTCGGCTGAACACATTTCTATGCATTTTGATGGTGTGTTTTCCTGACTGAATGTTCAGCACATTCAAGTGTCAGATTTTCCTATCTCATCGTGTACTTCAATGCTATGCGGACGAAACTTCAGCTCCGGATTAGTTGGATATTTTTCTGATTACTAACCGGATATCTTGTCCGACTGTTGCAAAACAGATAAACAAGGAATAGTCGTGAGGGCGCCTAATTTAGATTCTCGAGGTGATTTCAAACGAGATACAGATTGGCCGCTATGACGATGACGGAAGAGGTGGGCGCGCGGGCCGGCGGGGGCGAGACAGGATCTGGATCTGTGGATCCAAATCGCTAACAGTTTTACTTCCGGCCGAATTGATGGTTTTTAATAAACCAGACAAATTAGTTGTACGCTACCCGTAAGATGTGAAACATCAACCGTGCAGAGGCGGTGAGGAATCTCGTTTTCGTCCAACAATATTTCGCCAATCGAATGCATAGGAAAACCGTATGCTTTGGTATAAACATTAACCCCGGACGAAACGGTCACGAGATACGGTTTTAAGTATTAACAACTGATATCCGAAAATTAGTCAAAAATGACCTCCATTTCCGAAGTGCTGTACTATAGATGAAAAGCGTGGGACTATTTACACCTAGTGCGAGCTATATGGACAGTTTTGAGCAGAGAAAGGGCTTCTTATCCGCATTTCGTGGTTTCCCAACATACGGATGAAAAGCTAGAATTTCACTGGTAGCACGCGTTTAGTTTCGTGAGTACCGCCACTGTAGCTTGTCATGTCTTGTCCAGTCACCCCGATATTTGGGTATTTCATGTTTCTTTTGACACTACAATCCCAAATGAGCCATTAACAATGACAATTCTATTTTAATGCTGGATGAATCTTCAAAAAGAGGGGTACGTATTCCGAAATTAGGCTTTTTAATGTTAATAGTGTTCCGTATATTGCCGCTTTGTACCTCAGAGAGAATTTTCTCCCTTCACCTATATGCACAGCATATAACTTTAAATTATCATAAATTGCACAATTTTCTCAAAGTTATTCCCTATTATCTGCAACGGAAAAAATGCAATCGATATTTTAACTAACTGTTTTTAATGTTCGAAAAAATCATAATTCCCCCCTAAATGTCAAAATTCGAATTGTCAAAAACTCACCCCTCAGACCTCGGATTTCTTATTATCAAGTTGCTCTCTGCATTGCTCATTGAGAAAAAATGTTCTAACTGTCGGTAGGAAATTGCTTTGAAATAGATATAAAAAACCAATTTGATTCTAGCTATCATATAACTCTGTTTTCTTTTCTCTCCCATGACCATTTCGTGGACAAAAATTGTCCACGAAAGGAACTACTGTTTGCGCCAATATGTAGCAAGTTTTATTGCTATAATAGGTGTGAGAAATTGGCAGACTGGCTTGTTGATAACCATTTCTAACACATTTATGTGTATGTGTATATGCGTGTCTATTCCTGTAGGCATGTGTGCATGTGACCCGAGAAACGTTGGACCTAGACACGATGAGAATGTCACCGTTGATGACAATATAATTGTGCTTCTCACGAGATCGTGACCACAGAAAATTTCTTATAATTAAACAACTAGTGTTTATGTTCTCTGTGTGGATTTGATCGTTCGCCACGAGAAACTGGTTAGCGCGATTAAACCGAACGGTTTATGAAGAAATCCTGCGTCTTTTCGGGGGTGGACGGGGAAACGTGGCTCCAACCGCCCGTGCCCACACGTTGGCTGATGTGGTTACACTTTTCGGCGAAATCTATCTGTGTTAGATTTGCATACCGTAAAATGATGCGTAGACGTATTTGTTTAGCCAAAAAGAGATTTTTTTATAGAATTCAAAAGACTTGTTCGATCGGGCGTAGTTTTTCGCGGAACGATAAACACCCAACATGAGTGAACTTGTTTTCTTGTCTTGTCTTCATTTATTGCGATTCATTCATAAATTACCAAACACAATCCATTTTGGATGATTTTGACGTGGGTTACACGGAGATATGAGAACGGGGACACAATTGCAAATGTGCACATCTAACGAGGAAGTTAACATCACTGGCCGGATACCGAATCAACTACCATTTACTTGCCAACTGTATGGTATAAGCATGTGTTAGATAAGTGGAAAATTGATGGTTCGATGGTTGTATATGATAGTGGACTGTTGGAGACGAAGACATTAGTACATTCTTTACGGTTTCAGAAAACAGTGTCGTTTTTAGCTCAGGTAGTTGCTGTCAAATGGGGCTGATGATACCACCTCCAATGGTGATGAAAGTTTGTGATCTAAGTGTTAAGTTTAACTGTCAGAACGTCTCGGAAAGTTGGTGGATGCCCCAGGGGCTACAGCATGTAGGACTTTGTATTATGTGACAATACCGCCAGTCACAAATAAATACACCAGCTTTATATTTTAAGGAGTTTAAGTTAGTTATGCAATAGAAGAGCACGTTTTACTAATAAAAATAAGAAAATAAAATTAACAAAACTAGTCACCTGAGGCAACCGGGTTCAGAAGGTCTCGAACATTTTCCATTTGATTCCCAAAATTGGTCCTCGTTGCATTCACGAAAGTTCTAACTAGATGTTTTGTATTAAAAGGAACGTCGTTGGTGGTTTCACGATTAACAGGCCAAAATGTTCCAAGTGAGGATTCCTTTTAGTGGTATTTTACCCCTGCGGTCAAACATCG
>LUCM01004636.1:421660-443405 GCA_008360955.1 Fasciolopsis buskii | reverse complement strand
GCTCCATGCAATGCTTCAGTCATTCGGACCAAGATAGAGGCGCATCCATTGAGCTGGTGGCTACTAAGCTTACGAGGTTGATATATGCCGAATGAAATGCCTCACTGTTTATAGAAACCTCGGACATTCTGATCAAATGCTTTACGATTGGGAAACTGCCACTGTGAATTTTTATCCCTCGGGAGAGGCTACCCGAGGACACGAGGAGTTTGATGTATTCGCTCGGACTGGGCTTAATATGCCCCTCGTGGATCACCCTATCAGGTGTACGTGCAACTTTGGCTTGAGGAAGCTAATCTGCGAAGCCCAGGGATCCAGGGATCCACAAATCATTGTGCCGTGTCTTTGCGTGAGTAAACCACAAATGGCTAACCAAGGTTAGGTAAATGTGTGTTTACCACAGTCATCAGTTCAGTTCAGTTTGTGCAACCAATAAAACTGCACCAAAGTGTTCAAGTTTTGGTGGTCACTTCTCAACAGCGACTGCTTACACAGGAAGAAGAACGGGTAGCAGTGAAAGATAGATTGCAAAATAGTAATTTGAGGAACCATATTGAAAGAGAAGGATTTGGAGTGCAGCAACGGTCGTGACTGCAGTAATGAAACATATCACCCACCGTCCGAATCCATTGTTTGGAGAATAAGGATTTCGTCGGATCCAACCACATACACGAGGCAGTCCGCTAGGCGCAATTTTCATACTTTCTTCGCATGTCAATGACTCGCTATCCCGAATTGTCTTCCAACAATTACCTGTGTCGTTGTACAGCGTAGAACGAGACAATCGTTCTGTGGGAGTGTGCAAAAGATGTCCCAATCACACGAGCGCATACTGAATCCGAGCCTACGTACGGTGTAACACCTTAGACCCAACGTCTGAGTTACTAAAAAAATTCTACTGTCATATTTTATTATTATACGAAACACCGAAACTCTTCTCCTATCCGCTCTCAACGGCCCCAATTCAGAACCTTTGAGTAAAACCGACCTCACTGCTACCGTGTCTACTCGACATTTGATCTAATCCCGGATGTCACACCGGTGCTACAGATGGCGGAGATTGGCAAATGCCATCATAACCGTCTCTGTGCTGTGAGACACTTCTGCCGATGTGAGAGCTCTAGGTGAAATGCAACTATCCAGACAACTAAATGTGTACGCATCATTCAACTGCTTCCTTGCAGCAGCAAGGTTCGTCTTTGAACCAACCAAGTCCTTGACCAGCATTTCACAATTTGAAGGTGCAGTACTCATCCCTAAAATTCCTACCCTGCAGGGTCAAATTCGGAACTTAACTGAGACTATACTCGTTAGCACAAAGTTATCCTGCGTACCATCATGAAGGGCAAATATTACTTCGGTATTTCGCTTCTGTTTACCCACTCCTGGCTTACTTCCGTTGCTCCAATTCAAGATGATTTCGTTTAAAATTGTGATTTCTATTTCTACTGAGCAGACTGATATTTAGAGAAATGAAGTTCCTGAAAAAACAAGTGGAAATTTATTTTACTCTTCCCAAAAGTATCATGTTTTCACCCCATAAATTACCGGAGATTCATACTCCCCAACAATTGGCAAATACCTTGGCATTGGAAAGCACTCAGTTTTATTTGCTCGAACACGCTGGTCGAATGATAAAAGAATCCTGTAGTCCCCCGTTGACAATACCTGCGCACAGTGACGACCCTCGTGAGACTGACAAGAAGCATATAAAGATGAACCTTGGTGGTCTCCGTCGTGGCATGAAGATAGGAACACAAATTTCGCGCCCACCCACCCACGTACGCACCCACATACCGGGTAGTCCAGAAAAACAAATCTAGTCTTCCGGAAAACCACTGAGTGGGCAGATCTCAGCTGATCTGTGTGAGACCATTTTTATTCTGCATGCAATTTGAAGTGGAACAGTCCTTCTCATGCGCATCCGTTAAAACAAGCTTTTTAATCGGCCGGTTTTCGCGCAATTTGAGTGTTGAGTTAAATATTAGTGATCTGATATGCAAATCCACAGATGCTAACAAGTGTATTAGTTAGAAAGCGGCCTCATTCGGTAATATCGGTCATCATGGCTGGGACTGGGGGAGGAAATTAACAACTTTTGGAAGAGCGATAAGTCCAAAAGATCAAACTCAGCCTTCAAGTAGGTCGTATTAAATTGAATTGCGGAAAGAATTCCAATCGACTCATGGCAAATAACCTCACTTCAATTCATCATGAACCCTGTTCAAGTCAATAGTTCACTAGGTAGCAGTTGACGCACAGAATAGACGATTAGTTTAACGAATATTTTGTATGCTGTTTGGTGCTGACCAGTTGGCTGTTCACCGTCATTTTTTCCAGAAAACAGCAGCGACTAGTCAATGCAAACACGTATTTAGTCACAAAGATTCCTTTCGACGTTTGCATGCCAACCGACCCGTCCCAATAAATAGATTTAATTGTTATAAACAATTACAATAGAGATTTCAAGCAGGGAAAAATGAGCTCACTGGGGTCAACTGAGTTCTGTGTACTCGATGATCTTCGAGTGAACCGCATTTCTTTCAGGAGGGTCGTGCGTGTGCATGTTTACTTGCGTGTGTGCGTATTAAATCGGTGCAACCGACTTCTTAGTATGTGTCTATACTGATCAGCATATCACGCCAGCTCGTTTATATTGAAGCTTCATACTAGCAAGTACAGAGGAGCACTAGTTCTACACTTCATGCGTTATTCTTTCTTACATTCTTGTCTAAGACTTCAGATGTGGTTCACGTCTCCTCTTATTTCTCCCTTCATGCAGTGAACTGAATTGGGATCAATCCATCCCAAATGTGACCTTCATACTGGTTTGCCAATAGCAAGCATTCGTTAAAAATGGATCATCGTAATCATAACCCAAAATCAGACACATTTTAAAAACGTGTACTTGTTCGTACCCTCATTCACATTTGGGTTACACCTGCCGATTATTATCGACTTTTCACCAACCGCATATTAAGTTGTCAACTAACTGGAACCAACAACATGATGGAGCGATTCATGTTTTTAGAAATTCCTGTCTATGTTTTTCTCCTCTCATTATACATTGACAAAAATAGCAAACTAGGATGCTTGAAGCGATTGCTCAAATTGAATATATATGTACATATGTAGGCAAATGTTGTCAGACTCCGATTTGTAGAGCCAGGAGTTTGGAAGAATCACGTCTACTGGATACTCCATAAAAATGATTCAGACCGTCTAACTGGGACATACAAGGGGCAACTACTCTGTAGTTCTGCCGATCTCTAACGCTAAAAGTTTTTATAGGATAACACTAAATCAAAGATAGAACTTGACAGTAGAACATCAGTCATTTTGCTTTTCTTCTCCTATAATCAGACAAATAACCACGGAAATTAGAGTTATCGCGGCATCCATTTAAGAACAGGGAAAACGCATTTGAATCTGCCGATCACTTGTGATATACATTTCAAACAAATGAAGGGAGCTTTTGTCCTCGAACGATTGCAAGCCGCAGACATTCGAGTCCCTGAATTAAGGGGAGTGTGCTCGTTCAGAAATTACGAATCCCGTCAATTTGAAGCATTAGGATGAAAGACACCAGACAGCTCGTTTACACTGTTATGTGTACTTGCACCAACTTACAAAACTACAGCATACAAAAAGGCACATACATATATAGATATATATATTTGTGTGCGTGTGTATAGTTTACGTGTATAAATACACGTCTGTTTATACATGTACTTTATCAGCAATCAACCCACACACACGCGCACTCTCCCGAGATACGTGAAAGTGAAGAAACCAGCGTGTGGAATGGAGCGATTAGATACATGCCCGCAACCAGAGTCCAAGCGCTAATTCGATGGGTTCGAGATAAACCGCGTGCACGTGTAATCAACCGTGACCGATAATCGCAACTTATCATCACGATTACCAGCATCGCAAACAGTTGTTTTATCAGCTTACGTTCGTGCGTCTACAATTCTGTGTACATGTGCATACTTATGGTAGTGTGCGTAAGCAGCTGAGTTGTTTGTTTTTTTCCTTTCCACTTGTTTACGAACAAACAAATTTACCTAGTTAATAAACAAATCTAACCAAGGGGACTGTGTGGGTTTTCACAGACGCTTTGCGGTAGCTATGACGATTTGCCGCCGGCCAGAGGTGTTTGGAAGAAACGGGCGTTTTGGATAAATAACCGCCAATTCGAAAGCAGAATCCCACAGGAAAAGTTGTGCATGCTCGTTTGGCTCGTCCACGTGATTCGTTTACTTTCCGGGATTTGTAGAACTAACCACGGACACATGGGTGTGTGAAGACATTCTCTAGAATGATCTGCGTTCAGGGACCTGTAGATTCGTCAGTAATTAAGCTATTTGAACTCATAAAATGGGTACACTGATTAAAAGCAAATGACCAGTGGTACGGGGGTCCGCGAATTTCACTGTATTAATAATCTTGATGGAGGCCGAGTTATCATGCTGATCCTGGATTTCCGGGTCAGTAACCAATGTCACGCTGAGCGAATGCCATGAAGACATGGAACAAGCAATTCTGTTTTTATGCTTGTGACCAATTATCGATAATTTAGGGTATGTGCACGAAGAATTGAAGTTAGGGATAGGCGTGTGTGTCATTTATAAGTAGGCCGTGTGCGAACTCCTTTTGAGGTACTACCATGCAGCGAAAACTGTCCAGTGCGTAGTGAATTCAGGCACTTCTGTCCGCAGAAGACGGAATATCTGCCTTTTCTGAACTGCAACTTGATCCACTGTGTGTGTGCGTGTGCGTGCGCGCGCAAGACTTTAAAATGGGGTGGTATAACTATGCATTCTGCAGCTCATGTACCCTCCCATCCCGGCTGTTAGGCGACTTCCATCAGTTAGAGTTGAATGAAAATTATATTAAACTTATTCGTACTTATGTCAAAAACATTCGGAATTCATGGGCGGGAACTTCTCTTCCTGTTAAATACTACCCCTTAACAGCATAATTGCTCACAGGCTGCACAACAAAACGCTGATAATCACTGCAATTTACAGAAGGTAAGCACAAGTGTGTTTATATAGGATGTATCACGTGTCGGACCTATGCAAACACGATCGCAACAAACCAGATGAATGGCACTTTCAAAACGTTTGCACTAAATTCCTAATACATCTGACGATTCTGATTAAGTATGGGAAATATCAGTACTTTACAGGCAAGAAGAAACAAGGAGCACCAGTGTGGATCTTAATTAGACGGTGTTAGCATCATTTAATATGCTTCATTCAAGGCCACACTTAAATGTTGCCAAAATTACACAGCTTTTTTTTAATTCCATGACAGTGAAATTCAAAGAACTTGAAATGTCATTCTAACTAAGATTTTTCATCGGTCATTGAATCCCTTTGTTCTGAACATCTGTGTCTTGATGCTGAGACCAAACAATCCTTCTGTGTAAGCTCTACAGATTACTGTAGCCTTTCTTTCATTAAAGAAAACCCGAGGGGTTCAATTCGCTAATTCTGGCCTATTTAGAGTGAACGCTGAATTGGTTGAAGACCAAGATATTTAATGAATTCCGAGTGACTGAAATAAGTCCGACCTGCTGATGACTGGCAATTCCAGCCTCACTTCAGATAGGTTATCCCCAGTCCGGTATTCGTTGTCACACCAGACTAAATGGGATTATGTTTGCCTTTTTACTACCGCACAGTTCACGGTTACGATTGTCTAGTCTTGCGCGTTGTGGGCCTTTACGACAAAAGACCAAGCCCGTTCCGTTATACTAATATACCATGAAACCCGATAAATAAATATATGTAAATGTACATAAAATTATCGCCTCGGTAGCTTAGTCTCAGTCGTTGGCATTAATATGAAAGAGAGACAGTTCTACAGTGAATTAATGGCTGGTAGATTAAGGTCCACATATTTTGCCATGAACAACCAAGATTTAGTGAAAATATTTTATGTGCATCAAGCCCGCAAAATCTGGGACGAATCTCAAGTCAGTGGAGTTCGTCACTGCCACCCTTTTTGTACATTAAAAAGACCGATTCCACAAATTTGGCTGCCGCCAGTGAGGAGTCTTTTGTTCGGTTGAGAAGGGTCTCAGTACTGAGTGAGCCGGTGATTAGATGCTGGATTTTAATAAATCCAATTAGAATGGCCAAAGTCCTTTAAATGAAGCAACTTAGCCTGCAATATCTCTCGGAATCGGAGCTTCTCTGGGTATAGCGGTTTTACGGGTTCCAGAGTGATGGGTTAAGGCCCCTAAACTACCCCGGATTGTCTCGTGATCTTCACTTTGACATGACATACAGTAGCCATTTTTTGGGCAGTACATCAGTGATCAGGTAAAAAGAAAATTATATTTACTCAGAGTAGCTGCTACTACGTGCCACTTGTGGTGAGAATTCGAAAACTTTGTATCGACACATTGGGTTTTTCGCGAATAAGACAGGTTAATAGTTGGTCGAGAGACGTTTTTTTCAAAACCTGTTTATATACCGACGGCATTGCGCAACATCTCATTGGTAGTTGAGACCCATTCCTGAAATTGCCACGTTTTATCCGATCTTGTGTGCATCCTTAGAATCACATGGTAATCATGTGACGCAAGGTCAGAGAAAGAAATTTAACTGTTGAAATTTCACGGAATGCTGATTGGGCCATGACACTCATAGGGTCACATGCCTTTGATAATCTCCCTGTTTATAAAAGAAATCAAACTGCCTGGTTTTGTAGAATCAATAAGGTTGCTTATGAAGAACGACCCGAATCGATTGGCTCTAGGGGAAACTGTCTCGACAACGGTTGCCAGCGGAAAAATCTCTGACTCATTGGAGCATTGGCTGAAAAGGCTGATGCCTTATCAATAGTGCCTTGTTGCCTTAGCATTATGCTTGTTTTCAGTTCATTGTTATATATATATATATTTATACGGCAAATACTTGACTACAAAACAAATCACACCGGGAACTATTTCTTCGCATCACTGTGTATGCACGAACGGAGCAAATTATGCGTACTCCCTAAGTAGGAATCTAAAAAATGGTGTAAATATGGATAGAACTGATCTCACTGTATGGCATAAAACTACTGTTCGATCTTTGGCTTCTCATTTTGCGAGTAGCACACCACGGAATAGTGTGTACAGCGGTAATTAACACTGAACACTTAAACCGATGCTCTTCTCCGGCCGGATTAGGTGACATTTCACAGACCTCATTCCAAACGTCAGCAACTTAAACACCAAGCTCAGCGGTCGGAACCCAATGAAAACGAACAATCTGTGCTAATAACAACACAAATTTTCAAATCCATTAAAACAACAATCCATCCCTGAACGTAAGTGATTCTGGCTGACGTGGTCCGCAATCATGCAGAGGGTCACGCTTGGAAGGTACGGTAACTGCTTTTGGAGAAAAGCGGTCGCTTAACTCACCGAAAACCTGTCTTATTGGCGAATAAACCCGATGTGTGCAACAGTACAGTCGAAGCGACATTTTCATCACAGGTTCCGCGTAGTAGCAGCCACTCCAGTGAAATATCTCTTTCGCATGTTGTGTACGACCCCTGATTTGTTGACCGAAACTGACCATTGGAAATAACTGAGAAAACTAAGGTTGATGTGAGTTGTTCGTACTGAGTTGTAAACTAATGTGTTCGACTGTTGTACACGTTGTGTGTGCATACTTTGTATGACTCGTAGCTTATGACTCAAGGCTATTTGAATTTCGGCAGCTGCTTAGCACACACATTGTTTTTTATCTTTTGTCTTTTTATCATTTACTTCCTTTATTAATGAGATAAAAATGTACATCATGTTTCTGGAAGGAGGCCGCGGCCAACAAAGGGCTGCCAAGTGGGAAGTTGATCTGCGGTGGGAGGATTCGAACCCACAACGTCCACGTCCAAACGTCACGTTCTTATCGCCTTGGCCACCGCCGGCCAAGAAGAAGAAATTTCAGCAGTTAGATTTCCGTAATCTCTGTCATCAAGAACTATGTTGCAAGATGGTAGTCAAATCTTCATCCCCGACTACCACGCCCAACTCCCTCCGTCCCCCCAAGCAAGTACCACTCGCGTTGATCTTTTCAAGAAAACTTGCCCGGTATTATCCAGTATTTGTAGGTTCAAATTTTTGTCTACGCTTCTTTTGCCTTATGCTACCCGAGCATTAAGCTGACTTGGGAAAATTTTCGATAACAATATCTTCTATGGTTTCTGAGACTCACATTTTCTTTCCTCAAGCTATTCGATGACTGTTACAATCGCAGACTTCGAATCATTCCGTTTTTGACTATGCAATATCACAAACGTCGTAAAGCTGTGATTAATATGAAGTGCATTATCCTAGACTTTGGACTTCATCTTTTTGAGTGAAAACGATTGGCTCACAGAGATACCATCAAACCAGCGAGAAGCGGGAATCGACGAACAGTTCCTTAGTCTCCCGTTTCTCTCTCTCTCTCTCTCGCTCTCTCCATCTTTCTCGGAAAGTCACGAATGTTTGCAATTTACCAATTAATAACTTCTCAGAGAAAAAAGCAAAATAACCTTCTAGGTGGAACGTAACACGTTCCCGATCAAATTTGAGCAGAATACCTCGTTCGTGGGCATTTAATGAGTTTGTTTAATGCATGCAGTTCACGGAATATATCCTGCACAGTTAAAAGTAAAGACTTGGGTTTTTGACATAAAATTCCATAGAGTTAATAGGGCCATTTGATAACATGTGAAAATCTACAAATTGCATAAATTACATTCTTACAAAATGACAATGTTCATTGTTTATTTGGTCCGACCGGCACTGATATCAGCATGGATAGTGTGACTGAACGACGTAACGTCTTCAGAGTGTTTCCTGGAGGTCCAAATTTCGGAAAATACTACATGCATGACACATAGATCGGAAAAGGGCGGTTGTAATTTGTCCAATTGACATTGCCACTACCATTCGGGTGTCCACTAGAATTATTATTATTATTGTTGCTGTTCTTGGCTTGCGGTGGTCAAGCGGGAAATGTCTTTACGCTTTCACGTGAAGGTTGCAAACTTCAAATCCTCCTAGCGCCAACCACTTCATTATACGTCAACCTTGTCTCCTTCAAAATTATTGTATGTACATTTATTTTGCATTTAATAGAAGAAAATACAGTGATAATCATTGTTTGTTACTTTGATTCTTACGATTATTGACGTTCCATCAACAGGTTAGTCTTTACCATTATTTATCATTAGCATCATCCAAGTCATCACCTCTGTTTAAAAAGATGCGAATCTTCCCCACGGAATTTAGGGATTCACCCTCATGAAATTCGTATGGGATGTGAGTTTTCTTGGTTAGGGAGAGAAGACTTCAGAATGCCTCAGCATGGTCGGGAATGGGTGTCTCAGGATTTCATTTGGCTGCTGGCCCTGAACGACTGTTGAAATGCTTCCAAATGACCGTGCGTTTCAAATAACGTCTGATTAGTAACTCCTGTGCAATGCCTTTTCTTGGCGGAAGTGTTCCTGCTAAAGTTCTAGGACGAAGAGGAAAACCCTCTACCGGGTTGACTGACCATTGATAAACGGTCTAGGGGGAGCTGGCTAAACCGTGATTCCAAACCAACCAACATGTGACGTACAGAGCGCACTGCTGTGTGGTCACCGACGTGCGAGTTAAAGAGGGGCTCTAGTTATCAGGATGTCGTGTACCATTAGAAGGAAGTATGAACTGAACAGTCAATCACCGGTCCCCATTAGGGTCTCCTAAATCAACCACCTGTTTCGGTTTGGGAAACAGGGTAGTATCAAGCCCACAGAGGACTCGAGGGTTCCGGTGTTGGGTCGGTGTAATGGAGATTGAGAACAAAAGAACTAGCATGGGTTGTGAACTGTATATACTCTCTTTTTTCCCACTTTTAACTCATTGTTTTCGAAATTCGCCATGATTTCGATGGGACACTATTTGTATTCAGATTTGTGCAGTATATAAATAGATAGATAGATAGATAGATAGATAGACAGATAGATAGATAGATAGATAGATAGACAGATAGATAGATAGATAGATAGATATACGGAAAGTTACCTCACTTCCTATCTTATGAGAAGCACTAACAAGCTATCTACTATGCAAGCTGAATGTTTTATGTTTTGACAACATTTGAAGAGTGTTTCTGTCTACTTAGTGCAACAATTTATAGCAAATTACGAAATACAACACTAATCTGAATAAGCGTATCCGTGGAGATTTTAAAAGTGCATCGATTTTAGAGAAGAATCAATACGACTATAAAGTGAGACTGATACAAGAAATTTCTCGTCTCGACATCAAACTCTTATGTATAATGAATTTGTACAAGTGTATGACGGTGTTTCGTTGTCCGCCAGAGAAGGTAATTAAAATGAAAATTTTGCACACGAAAAACTTAAGGCGGTACGAATGTGACATTGCAATTCCGAGTTGGACGATGTTCTTTTTGTGAGGCGGATATCCCGTCACATCCAATCACGTCATCCAGTTTTCATAAAGAACAGACGCGGTTTTTTCAGGCACACAGTAACGGTCGATCTTTGGATATTTGGAATGGTCGCGCAATTCCTTTTTTTCTTTGTTACCAAACCAATTCTAACGCATCATGCTCACTTCCGCAATCCTTGTTGACAATATACGTTCTATCGAACATTGTTTCCACATTTTCAATGCGGTTGTTCATTACGTTTAGTTTTAATAAACCTAAGCTGAAGCCGACCACGACAGGGTAGTTTGCTACGTTTTGTTTTCAATTTCGAACTGAAAAGTTTGAAAATCTAAGCACCTGTATTTGTCCTAATCCCGTACTGATTTTCCTCCGACACATGTCAGTTCGTCACTCTGCCCAGCCGCGGTGAAGGTCACTATTTCCACCTTACTAAGTATAACGTGGCCATGGGATTGGTTTGTTAGAAAAAGTATGGAATTGATAGAAATGAATGATTCAGTATAGTGTTTGATAACAACATACTATACATACTAATAAAATAAAGTCATAAACTCAGTCAGTGACCTAGGTGGGGTTTTGTAAATCACTCGTTGATTTGCACAACATCAGCAAGGAACGAGTGAGGGCAAATGGAAGCGAACCGAGCATAAAACATACACGCCATTTTAAAAGCCTAGATGCGTGAGCTTTGCGGAAAACAATCCTAAGAGAAAAGAACATATGATTAGTTGAATTTGGCGGTCAAAGTGGACGAAGGTTAAATTCAATGAACATTTATTAGAAGTGACCCAATTGATTTCGTGCGGACAGTTTTTTCAGAATTTAGTAACACAAGGCCTAGTCATATTTTGATGACATGCCAGGTGCACCAGGAGCTTAGTAAACAGCTGACTGTATTCACGAAAATATATGTGGATGATAAAAACCAATCGGGATGATGAAATTCAATCCAGTAATGGATTCTTCACGGATTCTTCACCGAGCAGTCCATACTCTTCCGCAAATCTACGATAGGGGTGTCGAGTCGGAGGACGTGAAGAATATAACAACAAGTTACCGGGATCGACTTGTCAGTGGATGAAATTTCCCCTAAATCTAGTTGTACGCTGCTGTGACCATGGATTGAAGCAGGTTTGCTTTGACCTTTAATCAATCTGTATAATGTTCCGCTAACCTGTTAAATGAAACCTGTTACGGTATCACCTCTTCTTCTGTAGGTCCTGCGGAAATGAACTTCAAGGCTTTATCCACGATGGAAA
This sequence comes from Fasciolopsis buskii, assembly GCA_008360955.1. Classification (NCBI taxonomy): domain Eukaryota; kingdom Metazoa; phylum Platyhelminthes; class Trematoda; order Plagiorchiida; family Fasciolidae; genus Fasciolopsis; species Fasciolopsis buskii. Next base: position 431,692 of record LUCM01004636.1, on the reverse strand, counting down.
ACACCTTCATTTCCCTCGGATAAATTAAATATTAAGGCCACAACCTCCTGTGCAGATTAGACATTGTGCATCGGACCGTATATGTGTTAGAATCAACTGTTCTGATTGGAGACCATTTCCAGAAGGGTTGTGAGCTGGGAACCGGCTCGTCAGCCCGCTTCTACTTCCCACAGAGTGTAAAATATTTTTGATTCGCCCAATACTTTACTCGCATCTGATTGTCTAAGTAGACTGCATTTAAAGTGCCCCGGAACATTTATATGTAAACATTTTGTATTATCGTGGAAATGTAATCACATGATGTAGAGGTTCGTTCATCGAACAATCACGTGAAAATTTCACGGTCTGATTGGTCCAATGATCAAACAATGAGACAGCGGGAACTTCCAGAACCAGCTAAGCCATTCCGTCCGAAACAAAGATTGCTTTTCATGCACATAAAGTCAGCTTGTCCGAAAGTTGAGCGGTTTTTTCCCAACCTACCAAAAGCATTATTCTGAATCGATGACACTTATTTTAGTAGAAAACGAGGATGACGTCTTTCTTGCAGTCTCTATTTAGAGCTAACTACGGTGGCGCATGTAGTGAAGCTGTTGTCATAATGATATAGAACCTTTCAAGGGTTTCTAATAATTGAGTTGCTCGTATCTCAGTTAGTTGGGTTCCAAGAGATTCTAGACTCCGAGGTTGGCATTTAGTTCGCAAACGTTTTGTCACTAGTGTTTTGGTTTCGATGTGCCCATGGATGGTGAGAAAAAGTTTGCAACCTAAATGCCAAGTTCAACGTTCAGAGTCTCATACATTTAGAGGATACCTATCGACACAATGTCTCCTCCATCGCCAGCATTGTCGGGCAAGACAAGTTCACGAAAGAACATTCAACAACCTAGTTTGGAACCATGCTAGGAAATTGTTTTGGAGAGAACGTCTACAATATGCCTCCAACTGCCTAGTCGAGAGTTTAATTTCGGGTAATTCGACAAGAAACAGGCCAATTATCCTGCGTTCTGGGCATTGTTCAGTGGTCACAACAGATACAGGGTAACATCAGGTCACTGGGTATGTCATATTTTGGAAGTCATCATTAAAAGCCGTAGATATCCCTGGTGAACAATGATTTTCTGCGAGACCAAAGTAGCTTGAGTCGACATAAATCATCCAATAGTTGCACTCTAACTTTGATGAAGATCCGTCTTCAAGAATCACTGTTTTGTTTTGTTTTACCAAGGCAGTATCAGAATGACGAAATGTATTTCTTCTGATCTTCGGGGGCCACATTGTTTCTGGACTTTTGATGGCTGGAGTGAGGAGAAAAGGATTTGAGTGTGACCGCGGTACATTTGGCTGAAGCTACTGTGATGTTTTTAAATATTCGTGGCTTGGTACACATTGCTAATCTGCCAGCTTAGTGATGACAATCAAATCGATCATGTTCCCTTGCCACAGCATACATGCGAGGTTCGATGAAAGACTTATCCGTGATAGTTGGAACATCAGAAATGATGGAGAATTCTGGATCTACTGACTCGATCCAGAATGCGAGCAAGATTTGAAGCACTGAACTTCTGTTCGTCTGATACAACCTCAGAGATCTCGGCCTGATCACAACCTGGCCAGGCAGACATCACCAAGGACGATCACACTACATGTGCATAATCTAAACGGTTACGTACGGTCATCTGAAGCTGGTATACCATCAAACCGAAGAGTGACACCTGTCATCATTGTCGAATGATTCGAAAACAAGAGAACGTGCTTTTTTCCGTCAGTTTGGTTGTGCATAGACAAAACAAAGTAGCCACCGGATTACTGACCCATCTTGAAATGCTGAACCGACACTGTGTGACATCGCTGGCTTGCGAATATCAAGTGTATGATGTACGAGGTTCAGTAAATTCCGCACTGAAAATGTCATCAAGCTGCTCGAAGGGTTGCCTGCTTCTTTATGGTCTAGTTGTCAGTTCAAATGATTTGAACCCTTGGAGCTTTACGAAAACGCTGACAACGATGACTTAAAACATTGTAAGTTACGGGGTCGGAGCATAAGGCGATAAAGCTTGTTTTTAGTGAGTTGCGTTCATGTCAATGCCCAGCAAAGTTTTACACAAATTTTGAGGTTTCAATGTACCAGAAAAGGAGGTGCGAGAAAAGGGGATGCTGAATGACCTTAAACTAAACTAATGTCTCTCATATCAGTTGTCTTTTGGTCTAATGACCATTTTGTGATGGAGAAAGTGCAACACGAAAAATTATTTTAGCAAAAAAAGGGTGGATTGCGGTAGCTTGTGTTCAGCCGAAGATACAAAAGTTAGTCAATCCATACTGTTAATCCCTAACGATACACAGAGTAAGGAAAGTCTAGGCCACGTTTATATTGTGCTAGATCCAGTTCTGACATAGAACAGTACGCTATCAAGTGTCTGAATTGTTCCAGTGCTCAACTACGTAACCCAGTGTTCACTAACGTGTTTGATCATGCGATCGATATACCTTGTTCCACAGAAACATGGGAATTATTATAGATAAAACGAAACTCAGGAGTAAGGAATTTTTCTTTTGACTAGATTGATACCACCGATTGAGGCGGAAGCGAGATGTACGCCTTAGGTGCACACAGTGATTTACGAACACCGCCTGATATTGTTCTTTGCGAAACTTGCGCCAGTATAGTTCTTCTTGACCGCCAGGGAACATATACTGGCTTTGTTCTCTCGTCGTACTTGGACAGTTTTCACTTTTGTTTGCATCACATCAGTCGAACGGGTAAAGTAACGCAACTCGATGAAAATCTCCACACTTTGAAAATTTGCCCCGACTGTATCCTTCACGAAAATTTACTCTGTACTGCGTTCACATTGAGAGGTAGAAAACTATGCAACTGGACATCTTCACAATTATAACCGGTTTCGCCCAGCACAGGTCTCCTAAAACGGCCAGCCGTTGACGGGAAAGTAGATAGTATAGGAAAGCTAATTAGTTGTTTGATTCTACTCTAAACCCGAAAACAGATACTGACAACAACAGTTGACACAAACCATGTTCATCTTGTTTCCAGTCTTCTTTTCACTAATCCGTCATATTTCCCCGAAATTAGTGTATGGTATTTGGATGCACTGGTGCAACTGCAGATAACTAAAAACGAGCTTGTTCGTTATCTCGCATTCTCTTAGTAGGCTTGATGTGCATGAAGCATTAGTATATCTTATATTGGCTAGGCATAATACGTTTTGATGGAAAGTAAAATTGACGGACAACTGAATGGCTTAGACGATAACGACGTTGTTTAGCAATGCTAAATTATTCAAAGAATAAAACAAACAGATCATTTACACGTACAATCTTTTAAAGTATACACTTGCCAACCTTCGAGGTAGTCAAAATTAATCTCAGGTTACTTGATGCTCGATTCTATCGCATTTCAATTGAGTTTAGATAACTTCAAATCCGTGTTTGAGATTATCTAACCGACCAACTGAATACGCTTTCCCAATTGGTTTCCAAATTTCGAAAATAGACGCGAGTAAAATATAGTCATTTTTCATTCTGCGAACTATAGATACGGTGCCACCGGTTTCCCTAACCTCAGACTATTGGTATGATCGATTTCGGGCAGGATTCCATAATTATTTAGATGTAAGAGATGGGGGGAGGCATCTGTTAACACATCTTGCAGCCTCGTTTGCCCCGGCAGAACATGGTTAGTCAAAAGATGGCAACAGGCTTTCATTTCCGTTTCTTTCTCCAGGGCCATTTTTATTTCCTAAATCGATGCCCATTTGGAAAACTTTGAAAAAAACTGGACGAATCAATAATAATTCATACCGTGGGTGGTAAAAATAAATTTCTATTGCTGTTACATCAGGCAGGATGTAGGTGTTCAAAGGTGTTTTGTCTTGATCTCAATGTTCCACCAAGAAGGTAACAAGATTTGAGAGCAATTTCTTTTGCTCAACTAGTCAAACGATGACCTATACTATGCCATCGGAACTTATTTTTGAAGTTATGTTTTCATTAAAGCACGAAGCCTCTTCGTGTAAAGTTTATAACATCAAGAAAAGAGAATTGCTATTTTTCGTTATTTTAAGCGACTTTTGTCAGCGTATCTTCTGCAACTGATGTCCTGTGTTAGTCCATTTTCTTTCCGATTGGTTTAACTTTCCCATATCGCTTCTGACGTAAGCTTCATGACGGTTTTCTCTGCCCCACTCTGTGCGCTTGATTTTTTTTGTCTCACGCGCTTGAACGCTAAATTCATTTCGGTCTTTCAGTGTATCTGTTTACGGAAAATAACCAAATGGTTTTTCAGCAAAAGAACTTAAATTTTCTTCGAATGCTTGATAAACGAGAACAACACAATGTGGGGAATGTTTTGTACTAAGTCCAACTTTCGGTCACCGGAGGGGAATCTTGTTCAAGCAAATTTTACAATCGAGTCCAATCTATTTGAGTTTTCACTCGGAGATCACGTTCTCACGAAACACAAATCATGTGTTCAGTCCGTGGTTTCCGTTCCGTTGTGGTGTTATTTGTTTGTTTTTTTCTTATCCGGACATTTATTGCCATGTAAAATGTCAGAACATTTTGACGGGTAAGTGTTTAAATGTAACACCAAGTGTACCAGCAAAAGTGGGTCGGTGGACCGGTTTTTTTAACAAATTTTAATCACATCAGTGCTACAGGATTTGTGGGTTTTTGATAAGCGTTGGATTAGAGTCCACACATTTGTGACAGACTTAACCGAGACTGGGTGTGTCTACATCGGCCTGTGTATGCGTGCATATTAAAAGTCAGTTACATTTTGATGATGAGTGGCACTCGTGCTTACATTGTATAAGAAATAATAACAATGTCATAGGCCAAAAGCATAAAAGGTTTCTTTGTGGAACTTGTGTCAGTGGACAGAACAGAACGTACCACTTGGGGAGAAATGAATAGATTCAAACTGCATGAAACCTCAAACGAGAATCCACAGGTTCAGATATCCTTGATGACCGGCACATGATGAAAGCACCCGAATCACGACCAAGCAGATTTTGGATCTTTGGTTGAACAAGTTACCTATGATGAATAAGCTGCATCGTTTGTCGTCTCTTATCGTTTATCTTTTAATGAAGTAGCGGTGTACATCGTTTTCAAGGGTACGGCCTACAATGGGCTGCTAAGTGAGGAACCTGACCGGCGGAGGGAGGATTCAATCCCCAGACCTTCACATCAAAACAGGACGACCGCCTGACTACTACCAGTCATTAGTGATAAGTAATTCCTGAGAAGCGAATACCTGGGCGTCTGGTCATTAACGCATGTTTTATGTTAACCAGTAACGGATTGAACCAATCAACAACCTGTCCTGACTTAGCTGAACTCAGCGAGCGGCTTCTAAAAGGTCTATAAAACATGTCATCGTGGCTCTTGACGCAAATGAAGTCATGGTTAGATGACAACGTTAGTAGCGATCCCTCTCTGGCATCCATAATTGTCAATGTGGTGGTTTTACGGTCCAAAATCACGTCATTTTTCTTCGGCTAGGGGCCGTGTGAAGGGACTCAGTTGTTGTTGTGGTTAATACAACCACAACATTAGTTGGAGCATGGATTAATCCAAACGTTTCTGTTTATGTCATGTAATTTTTCAAATTATTTTAAATATTTATAACTGAGTGTGATTAATTGCATTCTAAATGCTGTTTGGGTACTCACAATCCGCACAATCTGCAAAAATGCCCCCATTCAAAAAAAAGCACGAATGAGCTGGAGAGCAGAAAAACAGATTGGGCGGACGAACCGAGAAGACAAAATTATTCCATTTGTTTCTCGCTCTAATCAACTAGGTTTTCAACCGTATCGGACTCGCAGTACGATCAACACCGAACCGAACAGTTTGCGTGGCTCGGCTACGTTGAAACACGATACCACTACAATGGTGCTGGTAATCCGCAACCGGTGGGTGGTCAGCATAGTTTTCACCCATGTAGATCGGATATGGAAACAGATAGGCTGCTGTTGTGCTTGTCTTTTTTTCTACTCTCTCTATTGCATTTAAACGGGCCATGTGTATCCGTTTGGGGGCCAGCTCTGGTCGAATTCGCCACACGTGCTCAACCTGGGTACAGTTTAACCAGTAAGTAAATCGCTTAATTCCATCCTGACTGAATCCCAACAACACACGGGAACAGGACAAAACGGTTCTAATCTCGAATAATGTCTGGATACGGTGTATATCTACCTGTAAACTTGCGAATTCAATCGTTCCGGACACGCATAGGCACATTTGCACAGGAATATCACAAGAAATTTTGATTGAATAGCAAAATTAAGAAACCCGGATAATTTTTTCTGTTTCCTGGGTATAACCCAGTGGAGGGCAAATGAGGAAATACTGTCTGAGAAAAATAAAACCCCATTGCATGCTAAGTGGAATCTATTTTATGTTGGAAAATCCTTTTATCGGTCACCGTTCTCATAAACACTTGATTTGTGCGAGAACGACAACACTGCCACAAAGTGACGTTTTCGTGGCTCGGACTCACACACTCGCCTTCGCAACCATCTATAGACGCGCTCGATTAAAAAACCATGGGGTATTTTGTGTTTTCCAACTTCTTGTCTCGTAAACACTTGGAAGATTATGACAAATTTCCGACGGTAGGTCACGAACCGAGCACCAGTTCATAGGATGATAGGTTCCTTTGGGAAATCACTTGTTTCGATGTTCGTTAGTTAAGGCGTATAAATGAAATCGGACGAACAATCCGGAATGGAATGAGAACGGATTATTTTCAAAAATAGTGTTCAGAACACGAGTTGGTTCGTATCTCCTAGCACCTAATCCTACCTTCATTCCATATGCTCCATTTCTGGTCCGTGTAATGTTGAAGTCAAAAGCCACGCAGGCATGTACGCGAACAGCATTCAATTCAGATAGAATCAAAGAAAACAGCTGGTACGTGCATACCGGGAGGATGAATCTTAAGCAAAGTATGCGTTGGCACATTATACATTGATTAATGACAGATTTTTTGGTGTATATTCACGTCCAATTTGTTTACACGACTACCGAATGGAATCGGTTTGAACGAAGCTACGAATGCCCCAATTTAGACCATTCAGTATTTGCTAGTTGCGCTGAGATTAAGAAAACGTCCACAAAAATTGCTCATGAAATGCTTTCCTTCAATGATGGAAATGGCGTTTTGATGAACCCAAAAATAAAAGGTTTCCGGCAAGCGCAGACCAGCAGCTGATTCACTTTTTGCGCTCATTGCAAAATACTAGACAAATCTGCTAATCACTTTGCTTTTTAACCAAAGGATTGATCAATGTTACACGGGACATATATAACTCGACACAAATGCCGAAATCTTTTGGTCTTTTTCCTACATCGAGAACGACAAAATCCGGATCGAGGCCATGGTGAAGAGAAGGAAATGGGAACGATCAGTTCATAAGCCAGCACGAAAAACACACACGTACACGTTAAAAGATCGTGTGGGATTGCGTGGGAAACGATCACTTCCAATAGGAATTCGGTTATCTTATGCGATTATGAGCCATCCCTTTTGTTTCTAAACACTTCCGTGTCGATTAGCTGACTGCTGATTACCAGTCTATCGACTACAGTGCTGTGATATTCCAAGGTTCAGTTCAAGACCACTTTTTGTTTCAGTAAAAGAACTATGGAGTTTGAATTTAGTTTATACTAGCATGGTGAACAAATCCACAAGCCTTAATTCGGCTTAAAGGTCTGCCCTGTCAGACTCTGAATAGATTACTGACCCTGAACGCCGCTGAACCTCTGTCGAATAACATTCTGAGGAACTCCTGTCCATTGCTTTCTTTTGGCCGTGGTATTTCGATTGCGGCATTGAGGATACAATCGAGTGCTTGGTATTCTCCATCGGATTGATTGACGATCAGCCTACTTTAGGTAGCTAACCCGAGATTCCAAACTTAAATTGGACGTCATACTAACTGCACACCACGAACTCTTACCGATTTTGTGAGGGAATGGTACATTGGGTGGGCCCGATATATTGCCTTATTCGAAAGTTTTGTCAACTGAAAAAACAATCACTGACTCTCAGTGGATTGGGATATGTCAGATCATTCTGCCTCCTTCCCAATGGCTAGGTGTACCGTCAACATGGTAAACATTAGTTCAGTTTGGGGAGCTCAGCAATACGACGCCAATTGGCATATCCCATGGATAAAGATGCATTACCAATGGTGCAGTATATTTGATCTGATTTGAACAGTCTCTTTCACTACCTTATTTTTTCTCTAATTGTTTTGCTCTTTAGAATTGGTTCTAAAAGTTTTTGATCGGTGTCTGTCTGTCTCCCTGCTGGGGTCGCAAACGGACAGTCAGAAATATGAAGTGTACAACAAAGTAACGGTATCTCTTATAATGCAAAATGCATTTTGCGACTTTGCCATTAGGGATTTATTCTATTCATCAAGTTGTGCTCCGAGAAACGACAGAACATTATATCCAAGTGTGCTTAGATGTAGGCCGTAGCGTTCAGTTACCTTCCACGATGGTCACTTTTTCAAACTAGTCATGAAAATTGACGGTTTGAGAACACTCCTCTTTCACTGAAATCCCACTGGTAGAAATTTGAAGTATACGGTACATTTAGATCGTACTTCTAAATAGTAAACATCACTTCTGGCACGCCTTTTGACTGGCTTTGTTGCATTTCCGCTTCGGCTACTATCGCTTCATCAATCTAAAGGATTTGTTTTCTCTATTGTGAGCATTGTTCGTCACTATTCATGGTCGTATTCACTCCTGATCTAACACTCTTCCTAAATTTCTCCTCGTTTGGACTTAACTACGCATTTACATTATGGATTTCTCACTAAACCAAAATACGCATTCCTGCCTTTTGGTAGGCTGCTCTCAGATGCACCCCGCCGGCCAGAATGCTTTATCTATCTTTACTGGGTGCCAATATACGATACATGTTCACAAAATTAATGGATCTATTTTGCACTCTTCAATCTCAGGTACATGTTCTTACTTATGTGAACTCACGTGCTGCGAATGACCTAACATCTATCCAGGGCTTTGATGTATACCGAGTGAACAGACTATAAAGTGCCTAGAAAACCGGAAATTGTGTGTTCACATACATAAATTCCTCCTGGTCAAGCAATTGTGAGCTAATTTATTCATATTCATTTTCTGGTAGTGAATGCATAGCTATTCGGCGTCATCCTAAATGTTCTCGTCACAGGAGTGTAATTATAACGAACATGTACGTAGCCCGTTCTTGTACATGAACTGATATTTCATTTTTATCGATTCCATTCTGCGTTTCTTGGTCCCGTTGCTGGATGAATGCGCCGATATAACATCCCTTCTTAAGGAAGAAGCGTTCATACTCCCTCACTCGACCGAAAATAACCACAAGTATAAGCCTTGCCGGTATGTATTCACTTCTTTGAAGCGGCTTCACTCACGGATATGTTTATTTCCCTTCTTAATACTTTCTTATGCAAACATTTCATTCCCGATTGTTGGAGATCGGTCGATATTGCGCCCATCTCCTAATCTATTAATTTAAGTATTCTAGTCCAACGTTTTCATCCCATCGCTCTTGCATCGTGCGATCTTAAACTAACGGAACATGCCATCCCGAGTCGTCCATCTTCTTTTGTTAGTACCCGATAACCCAGGTCCATGTTGACTTCTCTGGTTTAAAGTAATACGAAACACTTGGATGCATTAGCCATATGTGCGTGATGGACCTTCTTGGATTTTCCTCTGCTGTCCCAAGGGCCTATTGGCATGGCTAACAGATTACTTTAACAACAAAACTCAGTGCACAGGACCAGGAAGATAAAAGTCTACTCTGTTGGTAAATAATTCTGGAATCCTTCAAAGAGCTGCCCTTTCTCCTTATTTGTTTTCAACATGCATCAGCGACGTAAATACTAGTACCTGTGTACAATTATTCAAATATGCTGATGACGTTAATCCGTTTCAGCATGTATCAGAAACTAAAGATTTCCTAAATTTTTCCTACAAATT
>LUCM01004636.1:340913-412682 GCA_008360955.1 Fasciolopsis buskii | reverse complement strand
ATTCACGTCTGTTTATCTATCTATCTATCTATCTATCTATCTATCTATCTATCTATCTATCTATCTATCTATCTATCTATCTATCTATTTATCTATCTATATCTGAATATCCTGATGTAGTTATTAGTTAACTGCTATTAATAGCTATATTAGGAAGTCGGAATTGTTACAGAACACCACAGTTCTGTCTAATCACGTGCGGGCTTCAAGTTGAATTGCGTGTACCCCAAGTTAAACTTCTTTGTTCCTTGTGGGCTTGAACCATTCGTAAGCATAGATAAGTTCTTGTTGAGTTAGCTTTTGAAAAGAAAATCCACTTTGTGCTAATAAAATATTATTCTTGTTAAATCAACAAAAGAATTCAAAAGAACGCTAATTTGAAATAAGAAAGTCTAGAGACGCCTCTTGAGATTTGCGGATACGTTTCGAAGTCCACTCCATGCCAGACCACACGTACGTTCTATATTTCCTATCCATTTGACTTCGTGCCCAGGTTTTGACGTGTTATGCTAACGAAGGAGTTGAGATCCGTTATTTTCATTGTTCAAGTCATTATTATCTACTCCTTAGCAATCCGTATGCTCAGTTATACCACAACTGGTTAGGGTCTGGGGTATTTTCTAAACTTTGCTCATGCTGCAGTTATTACATTCAAAATTGCGTTCCGTAGGAAGTTTTTCTGTTGTTTAACACTCCGTAAATATGCTGTCTATAGGCACGACCTGCGCTCACAGCTTTTCCAACTTCATCTGCGTCATATAAGGTGTCCTTGCGAGACTATCTTTGGTAATGCAGCAATTTGAAAATGGATTCAGCCAACCCGGGCAATTGCTGAGTGATCTCTTCGTTTCCTGATGCGTGCATAAAATGTACAGGACCGGCGTTTAACCAGATTTGATTTAAACGTTGTTAACAATAAAGCATGTTAAAAATCAACCCCCTACTAGCGATAGTATCGATGGATAGGTGAAGAAAACTCATTCTGGCTTTCATCTCCCAAGTCAGAACGAAGCAATCTTCAGATGAATGAAGAGCTATTTTTCCTTTCAATGATACCGGTAACTGACTACTGGTTTGACGGATAAATGACTTTAAACAAGTTGTACCCATTTTGGATAGAACGTAAGTGACAACGATATAGTAATAGATGAATGCATATATATATATATATGCATATATTCAGTCGAAACCCGATAGAGACTGAACTGCAAAAGACTCATTCGATGAGTTACGTTTCGAAATACTTGAAGATGACCATTCTTGGTTGCTTCTGTAAATCGGCTTCTTGTGTGTCATTCATAGACATAATATTGTCTTTCCTTAAAGCCGAAGAGGAACGGTAGGACGTTATTTCAAAATAACGACCACTAGATACGATTAAGACCAGGTATCACCTAAAGATAACATATCTTTAAGGTAATGACCAGATGGTGTTTTCAAAAATGAGCAGGCTGCCTGATGAGCGTGAGAGGACCTGTACTGGCAATCGACAGTCCGCAAATCCTCACTGATTCCTTATCCCTTTACTCAACATTGCATACATCGAGTCCACCAAATAGTCAATGTGGGATTCATCTACTGGTCATTACATTAGGCATCTTCATTTCGAATGCAAATCGGCCTAAAATTTAGGCCCACTCAACCTAATTTACAGAATAGCAACTGACTTTTCAAAGCATGCTGATATTAGGTCAGGTCAGGTCAGAAGGAATGTGGTGAATTCCACCCTGAATACAGGCTTGGTGTTATAGATCCTATGGTGAATAAATTACTCGCTAAAACTCAAGTAGAACGTAAAACGATGCATTGCCATGTATATTATTAATCTTTTTTGTAGAACAACTTTTGAAGCGGCTAGCAAAGCTTATTTCCCGAATGATTATCACAAGATCCGTACTAGCTTGTCTTAGGGTAAAGGGGTTTGATTCGGCTTATCCATTACTCTGGTCAAACATCAACGCTTCTGCGGCGATATCAAACCGATTGTATCAATCAACAGTCGGAGCAAAAAAGCGGTATGAGAAAGTCAAAGAATAGCTTCTAGATCTAGTTGACTATCAGAAGAATCGATCAATGAGTACTGATTACTACGCATCAATATAAGCGGTTATTTTAGTTAATGAACGAACTATTTTTAATTGGTTGACTTGGTTATTCTCACCTAAGTTAGTAGGAGCTAAAGATAGCGGTCGCGGGTTAGAAACGATTGACGATCAGCGACCGAAGATGGGCAAAAACTCTCTCGTTTTTCTCTATTAGCATTACCGGCTACAGTTGATCACATAGTACATCATCAAGTAAAATTAAGCCCACAATTTCGTGGCCCGAGGTACAACAATATGGAGTAAAGATAACCCTCCCTGTCCCTCTCAAAGCATGTTTTTCTCACCCATCACATAGTGTATTTTTGTTTTCCTGTGTTCAATGCATGCTCGATGTCAGCTAACAGGCGAAGAGTTACACGGTTATTCTTATTTTTTAGTCAGGAGGTATAACATTCGTTCGGTTTGAGAAAATTAAACGAGGCGCGTCATAAAAATATTATGTAGTTCAACATTCACTTTGGCGGTGGTCGGAAACCCCTCCCTCTGGCTGCAAGTTTCGACGCCTTTCAGTGGGAACAATTGTAAATCATGCATAGTGCAAAATTTTCCAAATAATGAAGAAATATATTCGATTTGTCCAATGAAACGAAACTTTGACTGAAACATTGGATAAACGAATGATATTTGTATATTAACTGATCTAGCCAGGAAAAGCATTGAGCCATCCTAGCTTTGCGTAGATTTTCGTCCATTCAGTCAAATTTGGATGACTTTATCTGGGCAACCAGGGGTGCATATATTCACGCAGTCCAAATGCAAATGAGTGCTAGCTATGTTTTCACCTTGACGCACTTAGTGGGCATCAGAAGATAAACTGGAAGGGACTTATTCAAGAGACGAAATTTATGCTTGTGGAGCTTCTAGTAAAAACAATATATTATTACATCATTACACAAGCGTAAGACTTATATACAGCATGAAAATATAAAGTCAGTTCAGTGGACTCGAGTACTGGTTTGTGCTTGCGCGGTGTCCGCTCGAATCTAACAAATATTAAATGCCGTCGGATCCCCACTCGTCCAACTACTTCCGGGAAATGCACAATTATGTTTTCATTGACATAAATTTGCCCATGAGTTATTATTTTGGTCACCATCTCCGACCATTCCCAAAGTTGGTTTACAATGCCCGTCGTTGCAAGATATTTTCTAATGCGCACACGAACAAGATTTTAGGAGTGATGGAAACAAATGCATTGAACAAATTTCCTACGGGTAGCACAGTTCAGCTCATGAGGCCAGCCACTGTAATGAAACGAACAAATGTCATTCCAGGAAATTGATTTGATTGAATTCATGTAAGGATTACGAAACAGAAGCTGTCAGAGTAACGGGGAGCAAAGCATTTTTTAAAAAAATTCACAATTGCGGTTAAAGACAGAATCAAAATGTGCTATCTACTAAATGGAGCAAGCCGTGAAAATTTCAACAATATATGCCCGGCAGAACCAGAACCATATTCAGTTCGCCGAGTTGCAAAGAATCTGAACAATCTGGATGCCTTAAAACTCGGCTGCTTTTACCTGACGAATAGAACGAGCAAACCACTGTGGGGGTAGTGTCTGGATGTTTGAGAACGTAACACGATCACGGGAAGAATCAGATCAGAATTAGAGGACCTACGTTTTTCCCAAACTAAAAAGCTCGCAATGGCCCATCGGGTCTTTATGTGGTTCTGTACCACTGTAAGTTTACGGGTCATGGTGAACGGTTTTTCCTCCCTCAGCGATTGTGGGTGATGTGCCTTCCATCAATTTCATGTGTGAAACGCGCCATGAAAGCGACCCATGCGCACAGATAAGTGAATGAAATAACCGAAGACATTCGTTTACCCAGTGCATGCAGAGTCATCTCGCGGCACCTTCACACAAGGCTTAATGGAATCATAGAAATCAAGAAACGAACATGACGTAACACAATTTCAAACACGGTTTACGATTAACAGGAGTTTTGTACCAACGTACAATGAGAGTAGCAGAGATTACTTGACTAACCAATGTTTGTAGTTCAGTTACGAGTGGCCAGAGTTCCTGCTTAAGTGAATAGTCGTTTGATATTTCCGCCCAGATCAAGATAAATGTCTCTTAGGGGGAATAAACACAGTGCTTGTTTTCGAAGAGTTGTTGTGTAATCCATGATCTGTTGTATGTTCGCTTTTGGTTGCAGCACCGAGCTGAACCAGTCTCTGCTGCCTTCTGTGACCACATCGGGATGCGGTCGGTTGATCAACGAGTCCCAAGCTAAATCGTGAGGTGCCGATATTCAACGGCATTTACTGCAGTCCCGAGTGAGAATTTCGTGGTGCATTTTGTAAACAATATTCCTTTCTTGATATTCCTTGACACTAGCAATCCCATGGACATTCAAAAAATGAATGACCGTGGGAAATCGATTGGCACCTGAGAATAAACATTTCCGTTCTCAAACCGCGGTGCGAATATTTACCGGGACAGTGTCGATTTTTCGTTTAAAGTTGTTCTTTACTTAAGTCCCTGATGGAAGCTATAAATTACAAGAATTTGTTTTACGAAATGACCGGTACACAAGTTACTTGCTTTTGCACTTTCTGTAACAACTTATGTAAGGCATTTCCGATAGAATATCTTGCTTAATCAAACCGAGAGTTGGGCTGAGCACCTCGACACACCCCTTCGTGACTAAGTAGACGGTGCCGTTGACAAGTTAACTTCTGAATAGTACTTGTGAGCTGAATCCAGGTGTAAAAAGGATCGGTTTTCTTTGTCTTTGACAAACTGCCGTTCTGGTAAATGGTAATCCATTTCCGTGGCGCTCATTCTGCGACAAAGCTATGGATCCTAATCAGTCAAATAACTAATAGCCTGATTACATAGCAAGACCTACTCATCTAGTCTTTAAGGTAATATGTCCAGTAGAAGGTAAAAATCAGTTTTAGGTAACTTTATATTTCATTTATACATTTTTGTATATATTACATTACAGTAAATCTACATTGGTCATATAAATTCTGCCAAATGTGGAGGGGATAATGCGCAGAGATGAATTTGAAACCATGACTTCCGAACTCGGTGATGTCTGTCTCTTGAACGTTATCCCAATTTTCTAAATATTTGTGCTGATTGCAGCTCAGGTTGTCGGTTTCCGCGATGTTCTAACTGATGGGCTAGGTTTTTAGACTACAAAAATGCCGCCACAAGGGATGACACCTGGACTAGTGATAAAATGTACCCAGTCTAAATACAAAGATTAGATGTCAGAACCCTGGGAACAAGGTGTGAATTCGCGCTGACCCATCTGACTGTCCTCTTGTACTTTTACACACCCATCAGCTCTTACCAATTTGAGATCTTCAAAATTGTAGTTTAACGGACACTCGGCATGTGAAAGTGTACCTACAATGCTTTATGGGTCACAAGCACGGCATGGATCGCAATTGTTTCTTCATCCACTGCACGTATTCTTACTCCGAAATATCTTGTTTCTACGGTTTTGAAATTTGGTCTGAATGATTCATTCACAGTTTGTAGATTTTTAAATAATCCATTGACATTTGGATTTTCGAAAACTTATTCCGCGAAAATTCCCACATTCCCACTGTGTGTACGGTTATGGTCACTATGAAAATCCTATGCCTTCATTGATCTTACTACTGACAGTCAAATTTTGATCCGACACGGTGCTGAAATTTTCCTGAAAACCTTGAACAAGGAGAATCTTCGCGAAACCAATTAATGTGCACGGTGAAAGCGCACTAGCGGAATTCCCGTTTCACTCGGACTGACCATCCTCATGTGATGAATGGTTATCCGACTGGAAGAATTTTCATTACAAAAATTCGTGGTTCCTACCAAAGTCACCGGTTTTTCTCGCAGTGGTACGTAAGCGATTAAAGGCAGAACAGCACTGTTTAGGAAACAAACAGAATAATTCGAAGCCGCGCCGACTGGGCAGAAACAAGTGTTTTTTGCGAATGACTGCGCAAAATGTTATCAAGTTCGTGTTGCTTTTCACCCATAAGTTTGTCTACGCTTCCTTACAGGCAAATCCAACGATTCGTGATACTTTCATCAAAACCTGACCAAAATACCTTCGGAATTTATGTACTGATCTGCGTAATGTACCAAGCTCCAGCAATCATTCATCTACGTGAAACATTTAATTCTTCCAGCTGTTCCCCTGGAAAACATTATTCTGAGAAGACTTTGGAATAAAGTCCCCCAACTTACCCTGATTTCAGATACTAAAATGAGTGGAAAACTACGGTCTATGTCTTCAAAAGTATCTCGCAAAAGGTAACTTAGCAGGAGGTTACCATAAACAGACTGTGCCACGGGGAAAGTTGCTTGGCTTGTGAGATTTGAAGAGCTGAATAAAGTATTCAGCACATTCACGTTTGTCCATCAGCACTGAGTGTATAATGGAGATGAAACAGCCCCAACCGACGGGGTAAGCAATTAAAGTGGGAGGAAAATGTGCTCAGGAAAAACTTGAAGACCGAAATTAATTTCTCGTTTTTGAATCACTCCTTAAAATTATAGCCACGGACGATTTGCATTCCAATGCCATTCTTTCAAACGAAGACAATTTTCTCCAATTTGTTATGGATTCTCAAATCTGACCTGGTAAATGTCCGAAATGCAACTGAACACTGCGGAACACCGAGCGGGAGATCATCGAACAAGTTAAATTTCTGGCAAGATTTACAACCAAAAGCATTCACGAACTGTATCTACCAACAACACTGTGCTATTATAACATTATATCAATCACAATTAAATTTCTGTCATTCCCAAAACTCCGATTGAGCAATCTGACGCATGTTTTTTGTCAGATCCCGACCGAATTAGATACGAAACCCGTGAGTAATAACCTCGTGTCCTAGTGGCGAAGAGTTTGATAGCAAATCATTATCGATCTATGTCAATCACAGTACGTGTTGAGTGGAACGCAGAAAATTTATCTGTGATGGAAGTGAGTTTTAGGTGTCTGGATGAATGGTCATCCAGGACCACGTGGAATCTGATATGTGAGCGTGAGACAGCAGCCCAGAAATGTGTGAAAGACGTTATCGAGGCATCGGCATCAGGGACGTGAAGGAATGACTTCAGAATGTATTCCTTCAGGTTCGATACCTAGAACCTTGCTGTTGCTGCTCATAAGCTGTTTTGTTCTTTCGGTGAACTGAATCGCGTTTTGCCATGAGATCAAGCCGTGAGCTCCATGCAATGCTTCAGTCATTCGGACCAAGATAGAGGCGCATCCATTGAGCTGGTGGCTACTAAGCTTACGAGGTTGATATATGCCGAATGAAATGCCTCACTGTTTATAGAAACCTCGGACATTCTGATCAAATGCTTTACGATTGGGAAACTGCCACTGTGAATTTTTATCCCTCGGGAGAGGCTACCCGAGGACACGAGGAGTTTGATGTATTCGCTCGGACTGGGCTTAATATGCCCCTCGTGGATCACCCTATCAGGTGTACGTGCAACTTTGGCTTGAGGAAGCTAATCTGCGAAGCCCAGGGATCCAGGGATCCACAAATCATGGTGCCGTGTCTTTGCGTGAGTAAACCACAAATGGCTAACCAAGGTTAGGTAAGTGTGGGTTAACATGAGTCAAAACAACTGACAACAACTGGGAACAGTGTGCCAGTTTGGCTTTCTAAATACTAATTGTAACAGATGGGATAGAACGTGATTCAGCGAACTCGCATAAAATACTTTTAAACCGGAGTTTATGAGCATTTGTCACTCACTATTCCTAATGATATGTACTAGGTCGTGACCGTTGGCATATCTGTTTGATAATATGATAGTATGAGAATATTCTGAGCTAATAGAATCATTGAGCTTCAATCAATCGATCGATCAATCAACCAACTTTTTGTCTTGACTAACTCTTCGTTTGTTGTTTGCGGTGCGGTACGTCTGATTACCGGAAAAGTGCTATGAAACTACGCAGCATTTTAGGTCAGAACAGACTGCTTCGCAATGCCTCAAATTCATCCTACCGTTCACAATGTGTGCCTCAAGCAAATCTCTCATCGTCAGTGTCTGCGGTACATCACTTTTTCTGTGGAGTAACTTTTGTTTCTCAGTTTTATGCAGATTAGTCGACGTGACCTTGAAATGTAACCGGCGCCAGGACGAATTTTGTTATCAGATCTGTAAAATGACCTCATACCTCCATCAGACAATCTAGTTTTCGCTCGATTTCTTTTTTTCACGAAAATCAATCCTAACTGAGATGATCTGGTCCATACCGTTTCCCTCCTACCCCATTCAGGTTCCACATTCCACATTCCAGCTGGGCAAGACAGACAATCAAGTCAAGCTTCATTTGTCAGATTTCGAATTGATCAGTTTGGACACTGTCCGGACGCGCAATGTGAAGACAATTATTTTTACACTTTATTCATAGGAAATAAGGCTGCACTTTTCATTTATTCATGTCGCAACAATGAATACACTATCAGTTCAATGGTATACTTGTTCAAACGCGCATCTGAGCATTTACAGCGGTACATATTGTCCAACTGGCCGGGATAATTCGGTACCACTTTATCAGATTAGAGCTCACTCCAATTTGTTCGGCGAGAAACGAGAACACCGTGTGCAAGTATGCTTGTCTGTGAGTGCTTATGAGCGTGTCTATGCATACGCATATGTGGTAATTTAGGCAATGAGAGTAGGATTCAGACTTTCTGTTTGTTTAACAAGTCATTGACTGCAAATGTTATGGCCATGTGATGTTTGATTGCGTACGATGAAGTAATGGTAGTGTTTATAGTTGTCCAGTAGAGAGCGAGAGAGAGAGAGCGAAGGAAGAAAAGGAAGATAGACAGAGTGGGTGTAGATCTAATGCAGATTAAGGTCAGCAACAAACTTGTTCCGGGAATGGTTTGGAAAAAAGCGTCCCATCGAATTGTTCGAATTAATAAAACTCATCATTTCAATGAGGGAAATCGGATACATGCGGATGGGAAGCAGTCCAACTGTGGTTTCAGGCCGCATATTACTGTCCACTCAACAGATGAGTAGCGAGAATGAAGACAGTATTAGAAAGGTATTTCATATGAATTGTATTTGTATAACCGGAAGGTCATAACTCGTAATAATTTATCTATTATCTAGATGGAAACCGGATTCAACGATGAGATCGCAATTCCCAATCTGTTCCCAGTCAGTGAAAGGGGACAGTACCAGCTTGTTCAAACAGTATTATGGAACGCACGAACAGCGACAACGAGAGACGGCCAAAGTTGCTTTTGATGGTCTTTCCAGAGCAAATTTGTTGTAAAGTTGGTACAAAATTCCAAAATGTAATGAAAATTGATTCAGCGAAGTTTACCCAAAGTGAGAGGAGGAGTAGATGTGGGACTCAAGTCGGTGACACAGTTCGGTATTCCAAACCAAGATGCTCAGTCTGGTAGAGACGTATTTCAAGCGATCGAGGAGGGTTAGATGTGAGTCAAGAAAGCTTAGCTTACCGCATAAATTGTTTTTATGGGGAAAACGAAAACCTATGGAATAGAATGTCACTTTTTGATACTTCATCATCAGATAGCCTACGGTTAATTTATCGCTTTATCACAATACTTGAGCTTTCATAAAATGAATACAGTACAGGAAATGTGATCTCTTGTTCTTTTCAGCATTGCGTATATCAAGGTGCAACGAACCAAGTTGGGAGATTTTTGTGCAGATCTACATTACGTTTTGCAATCGATAAATGGCTTTATGTCATCTCTTTCATTACGTTAGTAGATTGCGCGCCTATATAATGCACTTTCCAGTCATTATTCAACTGGAACTTTACTTGCAAGGGCTATTTCGATGACTAAATTCAGTATGGCATTTGATAATTTTAGTTACGCCTTCGTAGCCCTTCCCGACAATAGGCACGTTTCGCTTCGTAATGTCAGCTTCGGTGTCACTCCCATTCTGCATGGGTTGTTCTTCCCATTACAATGCTAGCCGCTGATTTGTTGAGCATGGCTCGAATAACAGTTAACGCTCATCGGAATCTGATACCAGTTCCTTTTCCTGGGCTTATGGCACGTGCTTTGGTTAATTTTATCCTGGCCGACCCTGATCGATCTCATTTGTCCAAATCATTTCAGATTAGGTTTTACGGCCAACAATCCTGTAAAAGCTTGTTTTGGTTTTTGATTACTGTCTCAGTAATATTCACGCAAACGAGAACAGCAGAATTAGGAATAGTGCAAGATCAACTGTAAGGTAATAACGGTGAATAACTATATAGAAGGATGATTTCGAAAGCAATACTGCCACCCAATAACCAAGGCTTGGGACGTCCTCGTGCATCTCAGTCCGATAGTTCAACCGCACTTGCAAGAATCAGTCCGCTGGTTTACTTTTTCCTACACCTTGCCATACTGGTCAACTCCAACCGCCTGCCCGAGGAAAGCAGCATACAACTAGCCAGCCATTCTATAAACATATACGGAACATTTTCCAACCAACTTAATCCAATCGTATCTAGGGTCTTTCTTAAGTTCGGACCATACAAAACACTACCTTACACCTCGTATCTGAGTTGTGGAGACAATATTCTACCAATACTACGAAGACAATGGTGTTCAAATATCAAAAGTAGTTGCATATATTTTGCTCTCAACTCTCGTGTTTCGGAACCGTAGGGTCGGAAATCTTCCTGCCCGAGTGAACATCGATGTCACCATTCTCACATGAGGGCAGGGATATCTCTCGAGTCATCTCAAGTGGCAAACTTGAGAAGAAAATGTTAAAGGAGGCAACCGTGACAAACGCCACCATTTCTTCTGTTAAACTCAGATGAAAGATCCATGAAACCTGGGTCTCTGCTTCGGTTGTTTGCATACAAAGATTCGATAAATGAGACGAATTTTCATTTTGAAGAGGCCGCATACCTTGAGATTGACAACCGTGGTGATTTTTCGAATTTCTATGCCCTGCTTAGTCAGACTAAACCGATGTTCCAAACTGCTGTCCAGAGTCTTTATGAAGAAAACGAACAGCAACACAGAAGATAAAGCTTTCGTTGTTTCGGCCGTCTTATGAGGCTTGTCGTTCTCTCTCGAGTCACAGTTCGTTGATATTGATTAGTCACTGTGTGCATCGTGTTTATTTTTTGTTATTCTGGACCATCACGGCAGCTACCTAACAAAGAACACTCAATCATTCAGTTTGTCGTCTGTCATTTTGACTGGGGCGATCAAATGTCGTGGGACGTGCTCCGCAGATCCCGGCTTTGCATAGCTGGAAACGTGTCACAGGCACACACACACACGCACACCTATATTACCCTAGGAATTTGAGGTTTAGTAACTACTTTTATCTAGCTGTATTTCACAAAACCACTGACAAATTTTGCCGGCACGGTTGACCTCATGTGTTGCCACCCTTTTCTATCATAGATTCTCTAACTGTGTTCCAAATGAACACGGTGCGTAAGTTTGGAAAGGTCCTGGCAAGCAAACTTGTTCGTCTTGTGTTAAAGAGATATCACTGGATCAGTCGATGGATTTCATCAATTGGACAATAGGTGGATTGAGAAGGAACGAGTGTTCACAATGAATATTTTCAAGCCCTACTCCAAAACCAATGACATACTCGGACAGTGTTCATCTGGCATGTAACTTGCTTTGGAGAAGACGGTAAATGAAAACTGTTTAAAGTAAAACTCTGACATTGTTTAGATTTGCATAAAAATGATCTTAGAACTTGTTTCGATTGGTTTATTAGTGAATCGAGTGCGGTGCTTTGCACGATGTTAGAAAGCCAAGCAAGACCATTTTACGGGACTTGAGAATCCAATTCAGTTCCTAGTCGGAACGCCAAGTGCAGGCATCAGAACGTGAAAACCAACAACTGCAGCCGACTAGAATATCACGGGCCACAAATAACGAGTCGAAAATGTTCACTGAAAGACAGTGATGAACGAAAAATGGTCATACTTAATTAAAAAGGCGGTCCTCGATTGATTAATTAGCTAACTAAAGGAATAAAATCGATGCACAGGTTGTCTGCCCAGTGTTCCAGAGAGTCAAATAATTCCAGCAGGATCCAGCAGAAACAGAAGCCTCTGTTGGCATCAATAAATTGGTAATACAAGAGTGATGTTGCAAAGGTCACCTTATTATGATAAAGAAAGCACGATAACTCCGCTTCCAGTGTACTGAGCACTAGGTCAAACCATTTTAACTTATTATGCCGGACTATTTTAAAGCTCATTTAGGATTTATTCCCTGGCAAATATTTTTTTCGTTTGATCGTCTTTGCTCCCCAGGAGGAATTTTTAAACTGTTGACTGACTTCTGTTTGTTGAGACGACCTATGTTATTTGTATGTATACTGAGCTGTTTTGTACGCAATATTCAAACCGTTTCATCGGTTCGAATGGGTTGTTAGAATTTTAGATTTCTGGCTGAGTGTTAATCCAGCCAAGTGATTTTCATAACGTTCATTAGACGGCTTATGGATGGATGACAGTAACATGTTACAGTGTTTTGTAGCCTTTCAGTTCAGTTTATTCTCATTCCTGACCTCGATTCTGGACAAAACTAGCAAATCACGTGATTCTCAAATAATAAAAACAGGTCACATTAAGACATTGCACTGGCGATCATCCATATTAATGATCCACTTTTATGTCTCTCTTCTGAAGATTGTAGTAAGCATACTGTATTTCATACGATACGTATTTTATGGAAGGATGCAACCAGAATTTTTTTCAAACGGTCACTTGAAAAACTTGCTATTACCTGGCCGAGGGAAAAACAAACAAATACCATCAGATGAAAAGAGGATCTTGTTCTTTGGAAATATTTAGCCAAGGAGACTTCGTCAAACAAGTTGAACAATGTTGCTTGCACTATATCGGATAATGGTTACTAATACTGTCAAAGCACATGGACAACGACTTCAGCAAGCAGACAAAACGGGTATCGGGGATCGGCGTATACTCTGAGATTGTTGGCTAGGGTTACGGAAATGATAAGCAACACGTAAAACTTGATATCCTACGTCTTTATGAGCACCGAGAAGTAGTTCAGAAAATTTAAATATGACTGACATTTTATTTTTCGCATATGTCGCTGACGAATTTCTGCACAAGGCATCCTGTTTACCCCGTCCGATAACCAGAAAGATTAGAAATTGACAATTTATTGAGTTTTAATTCTACACAATTCTAGCAGTCCCAATTTCGAATTACTACCGCATAGATACATATGTTTCAAATGAATGTTGCATGAAAAATCGGTCAAATTCGACTCGCCTCGTGTGCACAACTAATCTGGATTATAAAACCCGAATTAAAAACTACTTTGGACGGTCTTTAATGTGAACACAAAACTTCCATTTGTAAAATAAATGATAAGATCCGTTCTTCTGGAACCACCTGTATGAATCACTAGCAGAGGAAGCATTATTTTCCGGTTGTCCCAATTCCAGAATTTATGAATCAATTGAGATCGATCTAATCGCGCAATTGTAAGAAATGCTGCCCGACTACCCCCTTTATTTACTTGCCAGTTCTTCCACGAATGCATGCATCCACCAACTAACTAACTAACTAACTAACTAGTTGATCGATCAGTCAATCGAGCAGATAACTAAATTATTCATTTATCTATACGACGAATTTTTTGGTTACTACTACGCACTAGTACAGCCATCTATTTGATCGTATTTTCTGCCTATGTTCCCTACTCTATTGGAACTTGTATCGCCAGATGCCCATAATTTCTGCCCCTTGGAAAGACGATTTATCTTGCAAAAGAGTAATAATGTTTCGGTAAATTAATTGATGATCACCCAAAAATATGCAAATGAAATAGGTGGGAATTTATAAATAAGGTCGTTTTCAATGTTAATCCGGATGGCTAATCAATCAGTTCCGTGTGTCATACGAAGGATGAAAGTGACCATCAACTGGAGTTAATCGAAAAATAAACATTCCCTAACAATTTATTTTGTCAATATGAATTAGACAGTTCATGTGCTTTTGTCTTAATGTCGTCGCGTTCCGTCTGGATCTGTCCAAAATCTCATCACAAATTATAGGAAATAAGAAAGGTCAAATCGGTGCCAAGTGAAGTTTTGTTAATCTGTCAATCATCTAGTCATCTAATCGACGATGTAATGTTTATATTTACGTTGATTATCAAGTCACATGACTGCGGGTTGTAGAGAATTCATTTCTTATTATTATCTTATCTCAGGCTTCAAGACAATTAGCATGGTAATGCGATAACATACTTCCTTTGTTCAAAATCACCTGTGAGCTTGGATAAATTTGTATGCTTAACGGTTGTCTTCGCACGTTGATCACGCGATCGACAACATGGAGTCTGTAACTTCCTGAACTGATTTAGACTACCGTCTCAGACAAGGCTATTTCAATTCGGCTATATTTTGGAGGCTTGGAAGTTAGAAACAGAAATATGAAACTCCCCGGTGAATAAGTGGAAATGGTCACGGCGTACCCGTTAATTATGGACACATCGGCCCAAAGGTTGACGGAAAAAGTATTTCTTATTACAATCACCAATAAATAGCAATAATTTGCGAGGTGATTCATGTTCTTATACCGACTTATAGCCTTATTACTGGATAAAGGCTCGCGGTCTCTAATAGCTACATCCCATGTCATATTATCTGTCTGTTTTACTTGGACAAGAAAATTCGATATCATATTACTTTGAGCTTGGTTCAGACGGATGCGACAAGGTTTGTCCTTTTTTCCACAGCTGCTCTTGTATATTTCAGACGTCAATATAAACCCGCCAGTTCACGAAGGAGCAACTGTCCATTCCCGTCACAGAGCATTTGGTTTCAATTTCATGCCTAGATAAGACTCCAATCAAAACATTCCAGAAGCAGCAAATTTGACTACGCCTGACGTAACTGTCCTCCGGATATATTACCCACATGTGCCGTACTCCATTCATCTGTGGTGTGGTGTGTGGAAACAGTACAAAGGGACCTCGATTCTGTTTGTGTATTGGGGTTTGGTTCAGGCTGTCGGATTTTACACACGTTATGTCACCAATGGGTCCACTTTGCAATTGGTGTCGCATTTGATTTTAAAGTCCAAATTGTTGTGTATTTCTGGGGTCCCTTCAGCTGTCCTAAGTTCATAGTTTCGAAGCTTTGTTACGCAGAGGAACAAATTTGCACCACAATCCGATTCCTATCATGTGGATATGCGATAAGTTTTTTTAAGTCACTTGTAGCCGGTGAACGCCATCACCCAGTCAGAAAGGTGGCGAGACATGGACCTGAAGTTCAAACTTGCCCAAAATGCTCTTGACCCGAAGCTATTCCACCAATCAGGCTTCTTCATATTTACTTAATGCACCAACTTGTCCTTCATTTGCCGTGGGCATCTTGTTGTTTTTATTTGTGTCGGTTGGGTTGGAGGCTTTCTGGTTCTCCCTGGCAGCTCCTATCCTTGTTTTACCATCGCCGGTCAAATTCCAAAATGTTATTCTAAGTACTAATACTGCAGGATTTGACCCACATCCAGCGTTTTCCATTACCTTCGTCGTCTCTCTGGCTTACCTAAGTTCACAAAACCAGTTTTTCAATCAGGCCGCATTAGAAACTACGGGTAAAATATTTCGCCTATGGAGTACATAAGTGACTGAATCGTAAGCTGCTTCCGTTCACAATTCACAAAGAGATTCTCACATTTATGGAAGTTTTGATGGCAAACTAACTACCGGCATTCGACTCAGATTATCCATTTTGGAGGCTTTTGGTGTCATTAAGAGTTCTTTTAGCACGAGTTGAGTTGTAAGCAATTAATTGACACGGCATGCAACTATTTACTACATATATCAGAACGGTCAGCTCGGTCAAATCTGACCGATTCTCCGGGTTGATGTAACTGGGTCATGAAAGAAATTTAGTTAGTTAGTTGTCTAGCAAAATGCAGATAGCACATATAATTCAGGCAGATACTTACTTGAGCGTGCTGTAAGAAAACTTTCGGAAACTTTTTTTAAAATGCCTTCCCAAATATATTTCTGTCTTCTTATCAATCCTTACTCTGACATGCTATTTTGCAATGCATTCACAACCGAGTTTAAGATTTTCGTCCATGGAATTTTGGTTTGCCATTAAAATCGTTCAGATCCCATCGTCCCATTGCCTAGTATTCTGTATGATCATGTACAAATAGACGTTCACGAGAGCCACAAACCCGAAAGACCAACGGACAACGTGTAACTTGATTGGAATGTGAACGCAACAGTCTGAAACACACAAGCAACAAGTTATGCAATAGCTGACTTTATGGTAACAGTTTTTTGTTTCTATTAGTTATTGGTGAAGGCATTTCGTGGAATGCACAAAAGGAATTCACTTAACGCTTGTTTGTAGAGATGACCAGTTATGGGTGCGAATTTTGCCCCCGTTGCGGAGAAGCAATGATCACAAAACTGTTCTCGACATAAATCAGAATGAGCACATGGCTTGCACCGTTTTATACAATGGGTTGTTGATGCTCAAGTAGTTAGAAAATGGTCTCAACAGATGGTTGTTAGTTGACTTGTGACTGACGCCTAACTCGCTTTCACTTTACTTCTCATTTTCCATACACTCGGTGCTTCCTCGAAACTAGTTCATACGGTTAAAATATTAAGTAAGCCAACATTATCCTTTTCTTGTTGAATTCGCATCCCTTCATGGTGAATCCAACTAAGTCCTGTTTGGAATGCCCTATTACTAGTCATGTAGCTGATAACTTCGATTTCGTTTCGTTTCACTTGTCCTGGAATAAAAATTGATGATAACCTTAGTTGCTGGTTTTTGAGCTTCCACTGCGCAAGCTTCTTGTTTAGGCCTTAAAAATTTCACTGGTAGCCCAGGTGACATCATCAAAGAGAACAATAGTTCATGCGGTTGGGAAGTTGGTAAGGTCAAATCCAGTCGTGAAGCAACCAAGCCAGTCAATGAACTACGCAGAAGTAATGATAAGCTACTGTAATTTTGTTCGAAATAGCAGCACGGACTGTGGCCGTTCGTAATGACACATGAATACTAATCACCATCAGGTACTGGAATAGCTCGAACCCTAGACTATGCAGTGGACTGCGGTAAGGAGACCCCCAGCAAATGAAATCCACGCTCGAGTCCATTTACAAGCCATTTGTGTATACATGAACTGGACAGAAAGACAATCGGTGAAACATCGTTGAGCCAATGCTAGTGGTGGGACGTTCGCTTTTCACCTCCAGGAATTGCCACTTTCCCGATTGTTTGGTAGTAATTGCAAACAACAGCGAAACTGTACCACCTTGTGTCACATTACTTAAGCGTATATTCAGACCACTAACTTACGTCATCGGTAACTTCATGGATAGCTCATTTGCGCGATAGTCAGGGAGGTTGGACCGCTTGGACTGATCTCCATTGTACCACGTGTGCCAAGTTGGAAGAGATTATGGACTGCACTTAAAACATAATGAGGACCTTGGGAACCTATGAGACTTCCTAGTGTCTATCGTTCAATTTGTTTTACGTAACCCAATGATACTGATGTTCTTCGGTGCGCTTTGACAGCAGTGTTGTCCTGTATGCGTAGGCAATGCCACGGGAATAACTACTTCTGATGAGGTCACAATAAGTGACACATCTTTACAACGTCCCAATGTGTACAGCACAAGATTTAAACTCTTCTGGTGGAAACCACTCAAAAAGCATCCAACTCTACTAACTCAGTTGACTTTAATTTTGAAAGTGTAACGAGCAGTGATTTGATGACCTCTTTGCTCAGTTCCTATGGTTCACTTCTGTCCACTCTTCAAGATGCGACTACTTCCTTATTTAACAAAAGGGAGACTTTGTTTGTAAGAACCTGTGCAGTGGCAGACTCAGGTGAATTTTTCTTAACTTTACTCTGAATGAAATTTTTGGTGGTCGTCAAAATAAGGCGTATGCAAATCTTCTGATCGAACACAACGTTGAATCTCGGTATAGTTACCCAGTCTGACTCATCTACAGGGTCCAAAATATATGATCCATATGTCGAGAGGATTGCTGAACCTAGCTTACCGATCTGCAAAATTGTGTGGTGCAATTCTTACACAAGTAGGCCTAAGCAAAGCAGTACGGGATTCTACATGCATGCCTTTATTCTTTGAAAACGTACGTGTCCGCAGATGGCTTTCCTAGTCTCAACAATACGAATTCGCCAAGTCCAGAAGGAGAATTTCAACAGAGCGTTTTTGGGATCGTCAAATCCAATTATCTAATCCTTATTCAGTCGCAGTAATTCACCAAACAGCCACTTTAAACCAGGTGCCGTGAATGAAGTGTCATTAGCATGACATAACGAGTTGAAATGTTGTTTGATCCATAACGGTGTCAAATGGAGATATATTTTGATAAAGATTTCCAAATTCAAATAGTGTGGTGGGAGGAGAAAACAACCCCTGGAGTTTCGATTTCGTTAAAACAAACTGGAATATTTTTCCCCTCTCATGGGCATATTTTAAGTGAATCGAATAGCATAAATGAATTGCGATGCTGACTAAAGCAGGTAGCCATCGGTCATCTTACATAACTGGTAGAAAACAAATAGGTTTGTCCCATCTCCCATACGGCGTTTATTTCATTAGCAGGGTTCACAAAGACATTTCAGTCCTCGAAAAAACTGAAATGCTGCCCTTTTAAAGCGCGAAATCCCAGGTCTTTTTCGACGACATTAAACGTTATCTGGCTAGCTCCTTGTTGCACGACCGGAATCATAGGCTAAGGTGAGAAACAGAAACAATTTATTTTCAAGTTACAAAGTGATCATCAGTCGATCAAATGCTCTGCGCAATAGTTTTTAGCAGGTTTTGATTCGAATCCCTAGGCTTCACGATTATCATCGAAGGACCACGAAAGCACGGCACAGCTATTCCATCCTTGTTAAGAATTATCACTGACAGATACCAGTTGTACGAGAACCGAAACGTGATCGCGGTTTGGTAGGTTGTGACCGGAACATCTTAGAAACTGAGCCAACCAAGGTGGACCGCGATTGCTGACGGATCGCAGACAATACACGATATTTGGGCAGTTCTCCATCACTGGGTTGTACAGGTCACAGGTCTTTATAAACCACTGGATAAATATATAAATGATAGAAGGTTTATGTTGATCAAACTAACTGATGGACAGCTTTTTTGTAGTGTTCGCGAGCATTACAGACAAACATACAAAACGTTGTCGCGATATGCAATATCCTTATAGCTCTCTGATTACGGCTGAATACTCAACAGTAAAAAGAATTGCGCGGTAAAACGATGAGAGATGGCGATTGTATCACAATTTTTTAATTCAAACTAAGAAAGGTATTTGAGAGGTTGAGTTAAAACAAATATTTATTACATGACCAGTTACTTTTTTTCGAATAATTGACATTTTCACCTCTACTAATGCCATTGTTCGTACTGCTTGAATTTTTCATCTTACTGAGACTGGCACCAGTTTTTTTTCAGTCAGCAAAATTTCGCCACAATCATCCAATTTTGCTCAACGAAAACAAGGCGTATTTGATCCTGAAAACGGACATTACCCTGGAGAAATCGGGATATGGAAAAAGAACAAATACGGCTAGGTTTGTATGAGGAGAGGTGTAACGATTCCAGGACAGTCCCAGATATTACGTTTAGGTGATCCCCAATTTATTTCCCGGCGACATACTCACAAGTCAGAAAGTGTTGCTCTCACTTTGAATTGATTTTAGTTTGCCGGCTGACTTATTCTTTTTACTGTTCTGCTTGGTAGAGCTGTCACCTGCAATCGTATTAAGAACTATTGGCATTTAGCGCACTATCTTCTACTTGTTACCTGAGGTTTATTCGCCGACGATTCTGTCTTCCTCCTTCCCGAAGGTGTTGTCACCTTTAACTACCACGTCTTCACGGATGGCAATTGATGGCGTAAATTAAACTGGAGAACCATTGACCGTTGGTATGCATTTGTGTCTCTGTTATGGGACCTCATCGATACTTCTATTGAATTATAAAATGACATTGGATCAGTGACTGTAAATTACGTTTCCAAGAGTTTTCCTAATAATGACGTTTCACCCTCTCAGACACGATCAACTGAATGATCAAAACTGCGCCGAGAAAGAGTATCCGAGGAAGACAGAATATTGACAAATTACATATTCAACTCTTAATGCCTTTGGGCGATCTGGACGTTGTCTTTGAACCCTTCCCGGAAATGAACACCTCCACAAAGCTAACCCTTTCTGTCAAACACCATTTTCGTAGTAATTCTCGTTCCTGAACGAGGGAATACGGCTGCCATTTTTCCGAACAAAATTCGGCACTATAGGATGAAAACATAATCTGAAAATATCAATACTAATGAAATCTGAGAATGGTCTGCCTTGTAGCTCCAACTCTACGAAGAGGGACGAAAATTCTAAAATTATTTCACAATAATCTGACTTCATATCTATGGAGATCATACTGGGTCTCGAAACCAAATAATGAGATATTTCACCCAGTCTCACGGTTTGGTGGTTTAATCACTTGAAAAAATAGGTGTGTTGAAAAACCTAAATTCTTGTCTCCTTAGGGAAACTTCGTTTTACGAATTGCCTACACTTGTCATCCAGAAGCCGAAATCCCTCTGGCATTCGTATCAAATGACGTAGTACGACAGAAGCATTGAATATTAAGTAGATAACCGAATTTAAGAAATGTTATATCCACTGGTCCACCTCGGTAGAGGAATTTCAAAAAATAACGGACTTGATCAAACTATCGCGGATAGAACGTCCGTTTGACCACGTGTGTTGGAATTTCACGTGTGATCGCTTCACTCGGACATGCGCAGTAGACGCGTAACGCCTACAGCCATGCGCTGAACTGCGCACGCCCAATTTTGTTGACGATACTGGAATACTTCACGAAGCTCCATGACATATATATATATATATATAGTGCCGGCCTGAAAACATAAGTGGTGTCAAAGTAAAAACATTAAATAGAATTGCCGTAAAAACGGATGCAACTAGAATAGTGAACGGGAAGAAACCAAGTTTTCTTCTGCAACTTTTCTGGAAACACTGACTTGTTTTACTTGTGTGCACTTTTACAAGGACCGAGCTCCACAAGCAGATCAAGCAGCAGTCGTGCCCCTAACTTCAGTTTTGAGCCTTGTCTTTCATTGTTTCCAATATACAACAATCCTCATTAATCGAGACCGAAATATAAACCGGAAGAGTCAGCTGATGGGAAATCCAAAGCCAGCTTCTTCATACTTCTACGTCAAGTCTACGCCGGGCATTCGCGTCATTTGTCCCGGCCTTGCCTATCACGATAGATTGGCAAACATAAGCGAAATATGTACATGTCGCCGAAAGTGATGTAGAGCGATTATCTGCGTACGAGAGTGACTGTTCACACCCAACGCATGAAGGCGCACGTCGTCACTGCTCAAATGATGTTTCAGACAGACCCGAGCAATAATTTCAATACCTTAGTTGTCGAGTACAATCAATCGACGAGCATCCACAAAGTGGAGAGACCAGGTCTTGCAGGCGGAGAGGTAAATCTTGCAAACTGTATATTTTGTACCTTTCTTCTCGTGGAAAGCCGAATTTCACAGTAACATCTCAATTATCGCAGGTTCACGAAAGTTGCTCTGACTTTGTCAGTTCGTGACCGGATCTTCTCGTCAACATTGTCGCCAGTTAGAATCCGACTTCGGAGCCTTTTGAGGCTGGCGAGTGCCACTACCTGATAACTGCGAAGAGTGAGTGAAGGCACTCAAATCCACGACATATGCCACATCAGGGCATTTCAATCGTCAAACGGTCCAAAGCGAGATGTAGAAGACATAATGCACAAATTACAGCCCTTTTACGATTATTTTATGCTATTTACTGACCAAAAGTCGGTCGCAGTATGTTTATGTAATTTTGCTTGTAGTAACGTCTCTTCACGCAACTTCCGTGGAAAAAACCGTGCACAAGGAAGTAAGGATCTCCGAGTACAAAATCACCAATGATGTCCTTGTATACGGTTTGATTCAAACAGGATTACCGGAAGCTATACCATCCTAAGTAATTTTACTCCGATTCCATAAATTCTAGATCATACTTGAATATAATATGTTAGATTTACCAACTCTTGATTTATGCAGTCATTCAGATGGTGGTGTTGACTGTGGTAACGTGTTGTGATTGCGGAATTCTTGACGATGTTTGGAGGAATCCTTGGATTTTTATGCCCGCCCAACTGATCCACCAGCTGGGCTAAGTAACCCAGTTGTTTCCTGCACCAAGAAACAACTGACTTTCACAAAGTTAATCAGGCAGCATCAACACCTAACTCATTACGGAAAAGCTGTGAAAGCACGGCATATCTATTTCATCCTTCTTGCGAATGATCATTGGTACTCATTCGTTGCACGAGAACTGGGACGTCAACCCGGTTTGACTGGTTGTTAGCCGAACACCTTAGGCGCTAAGCTAATCGGAGTAGCTCTTCGTGGTTAATGGGAAATCAGCACTGCATGACATGAACGTCGATGGATTCCACAAGTCATAGGTCTTTTTGAATCATGTGATGCATCTGTAACTGACAGCGGGTTTATCGTATAAGTCGGTCATATGGTTAAAAAATGTCTTCGGCTTGTAAAATTCGGTGTCCAATAAGGGTACTCTATTACGTGTTGTTGTCGTTGTTGTTGTTTGACAAACCACTGACAGTGAGCTCGGTTAGATTGGTTGTTATTTTGTTTGAATTAGTCGGCCGTTTTGAGTTCGGTGCCCGATTCGAACAGGATTGACTGATGCGATGCCTTGGGTTAATCAGTTTGCATCCTAACACGCATCAGTCCCATTGATTTGGACAAAATCCTTGTTGGAAGGTAACAGATATTTGAAGCATATGCAAAAACAACGTTAATATTGTGCACGCTTGAATAGAAAGAGCTGATACTATAATCATTGGGTGATGGGTAGCAAATGGAGCTGACATTTGTAGTCCCGTACATTGTGATCGCTTGCTCGTCTGACGGCTAACATGCGATCCGGACAGCGACTTCAGAAGCAAAACTTGAAAACTTCATTCTCTAAAATAGATTTCAGACTGAAGAGTATTGGATCGAGATGTATCTATCCGATCACTGGTTGATACCCTATGCTATTCAGACAGAACCATGAATTTAGGTTCGTCAAAATCCTCAATAGGAATTCGAGTCCCGGAAAACGTGCTTACTTGTAACACTGCTTTCTATCCTGTTAGACGGTTGATAAAGACATTTACAATTTGTGAACCACACGGCCTTTTTATTGCGCTCCGATCTTTAATAATGACGTTTTAAAAACTAGCACAAAATGGACAACAGATATTGTAGGAAAGTAGTTCCAAATGGAAGCAAAAGTGCTATATTTTTGGAAAGTAAAAATCCCAATCGATCAAGTTGCTGTTGAGTTTCTAAAGTAACTTGGATATTGCCCAATGAGTTCCCATTTCCCCGTTTCTGATAATTAATGTTCGGTTGTTAGTTGACCACTTTGATACTAGCATACATTCGGCATCATCGGACTTTCTTCTATGTTATTGTTACCGGTTGAATGTTTTCCTCATTTGCTTGAATAGACCATTTTAAACTGAAATAACGTTTTGCTGACACAGAACCCATTTGAACGGAACCGTATGACCAAGCAACGTTAGCATCACCAAAAACACGATCATACATCAGATTCCAATGCACCCGCTACCATCACCATTCCCGCACTTGAACTATACATTATTCCAGTATGTTTTTACTTTTGCCTAAATATATCATTGTCAGTCTTGGGCATACTCGGAAAAAAGTTTGGAACACCAACTGAATGGCTGGTATTTCCTCTCTCCTCTTTCGCTCTTGCACATTCCCTCTAGTGTCTCGCCCATTTCAAACAATCGATAATTGTCTTATATTCAAGCATTCATCCGTGATTTACTTGGCATCGATAATTTACTAGTGTTCTTTAAAAAAATGAAACTCAATGATTGACTTTTCCAAGGATAACTGATATTTGTGCATGTGAAATATTCTCGTCACAACTGTGGTGAATAAACCTGGACATCGTGGGTGGTGGTAAAGTTAGACAGATGGGAGTTCCATGGTTTTATTTTTCTTGAAAAAGATCTGGTCAACACTTATTGTCTGCGCGTAATATTTTGCTCTTTTGGAAACTCATTCGGTAGAGCAACAGTTTGGGAACCGTTGCCTGACTATGGTTTAAATCTTTGCATTGCACGAGCTTATTCATGCGTGAACTGGCTCCGAAATACCAGTGAAGCCTGGTACATTGTCTGCCTATGGAACTTAATTGACCAGCAATGATTCTGTTCCTCTTCAGTTCGACTTACGAGAAAGGTTAAACTCGGTATTTTGCTTCCAAGCAAAATTTGCAAAATCACAAGAAAATGGTCACGTGTAAATTCTGTTTCAAGCATAAGAAGAGAGAACCATGTGTTTTGCGCCCTGATGGCTTGGGGTTGTGAGAAACCGTATTTCCCGGTGATCTGACGGGAGAAGAACTCATTGCTTGGTCTGAATTTGTTAAAATTGATCGAATAGGAAACGAATACTTGGCACTCAAGTTCATGAGGTAACGATGCCTTTAATGATGCACTCTGCAGTAAGGTTTAGGCGGTATGTGGTGAGCTTTGGCACCACTGACTAGGTGGCCTACTGTATCTTTCACACCATATTCCAAGTCATCACTGTGTATCGTTCACCAGACTCTGGTTTAGGGATCTAAACGCTTAGCAAAGCATCGGGGACCATACAATGACAAAATTTCTTCAGAATCTAGCCAAACCAGATTGAAAGTAAGTAGCCAAAATACCTGAGGTCATTTATTATCTGAAGGAAGGCGCGGGATGAACACCCAAACCAGTAGCTATGAATGAAATCCTTCCTATTCGGTTGGGTTTTTCCCCTCGGTCGAATCACGACCGAGTCCCTAATAAAGAACCACCAGCCACCACATGTAAACAAGTAACTGTTTTATACAGTGATTTCGCTTCGAATGAATACAGACTCTCGATTCTGAGTAGTAATGTTTAAACAATGACGACTTCACTTTGCCTATGGATGAGACTTGTTGGATCTGAAAAGTAATCCCGGCCCCCGAGGCTTCAGAAATTGTTATGTCACACATTTCCGTAACTCACAAACAACCCAGCACAAAACATGAGTTTTGATCACACGCATATCATAAAACAAAGCAAAAAAGTGTAACAATCTGAGCAGTTTTTCTTATCCATTCAAGCCCAAGTTATCGATACGTAACAGTGACTAGGATCAACTATGAGTGATACGTGGCAATGTTCTCATCTAACCAAATCGTGGGTCTCGAGTTCACCAGCCGTACAAACGTTGGGAACCATTGGGGAAAGCCTGGACGTTAACACTTTGGTCGACCGATGCTACGGTTACGTTGTTTACTTCCACTGAGCACTGGGTTTGGGAAACAGATGGGGTAGACAAGACGACATACGTAACCTATATCCCGCTCGCTGAAACGGACGGAATGTGAATAAGGCAGCAGTTTACATTTGAAGGATAGGTAGCCTATTACCTACCCTGTTTCGGAAGTACATCGCAATTTTTCGGAAATGCGATCCATGTAGTTCATTGGGATCTTCTTTACATAGACCAGAAGCGCGTTTGTGCGCGACTACTGGTGTTTATCGGCGCAAATTGCTCTGCGATCCCGAATATTTTCAAATACGTTTGGCACAACTATGAATTACCGCCCGAAATGCTACAGAAGGGTGCTGCCAACGTAGTTTTGCAGCAGACGCCTATATTACGATCTGTATAACAGTAGCGACAAAGTCTGCCATGATGAGAAAAAATGAGCATTTGAAGTTGCTCGATTCTATGGTATATCTATACGGAAATCGTCAGGCACAAATTTAGATAGACAGGATATATATGAGGAATCCTGATTCACACCAATTTCTAAGGAAAATTCTGACGAAGATGAAGCCTTTATTAACACGGCCTGTTGTCTGAAGCCATCGAGGTAAGAGCACCTTGACATGGTTACTAGGCCCTCCAAGTCAAGCGCAGAATTCTCGGAGAGCAGAAAGAGTATGACAGGCCCTGGATACCTAAGAAAATAGTCATCTTTGTTTTGTCGAAGCCCACGCATCTGGCAGCTGGAGTGCATGGCCCTCAGACAAAATCTACTTCTCCTCGATGAATCTATTCTTGCCTAGTGGGATCATTTCATGCAGCAGCATTCAGACTAATCAACTTTTACGCAAATGATTTTGGATCTACCATTCGCTGATCAGAACAAATGTAGCTTCCCAGATATGAAGCTAATGTGAGCGTACTTGTGAATCCGGCTCTTGACAGCCGGATGAACGAGAGCTTTGGTGGGAATAGAAAACACCACATCAAAAGGCTGGTTGCAAATCTTCAGAGCCGTAGATTTTACGGTGCTTCAGGATGCACAGCGCATGGACAATCTCTTCCATGGTGGGAAATACCTCGTGGATTGCTTCCAAAGCACTAGATGGTTTAATTAAAGCTCGCTTCTGTGGGCACCAGAGACTAACAACAACTACGTTTTCTCTCGAATCGCCGTGCGCGTCAGTGCAAGGGACGTGAAATCCGGAGTGTCGTCTGACCATTAGATTCCCAGATAAACTTGCTTACCTCCGACTTCTGTGTTTTCGATCAGCTTGTTTCGCTTTAGTCATGCTCAGGAATCACCAGTTTTTACCGTTTCTATTTTAATTCTGTTTGTGCATGAACACCATGGTTTGGCTAGCCATCCGGACCCCGTCTTAAGTTAGGAGATCAGATCATGCAGGTTTTCTCCCCGACCAATGTATGGCGAATTTAATTTACGTTTGTTTGTTGAAAGTAAACCTTCTGCAATTTAAAAAGTTACTAAGGACCATGAAGATGTGATCAGAATCTGGGTATGTTCCAATATGATTTATAATATCTTAATTAGTCAAGTTATCGGTAACCCTATGCCACGTGATCTACTCGAGTCTAAGATTGAATGCCAGATGACCGTTGTAAGGAGGCTAAGTAATGGGGACTTCAACAGAAGTTCCCAATTGAGAAGAACAAGCGACGACCCGTGCAAGGATGGCGCAGTCAGCTGCCATTATCCGTGCCCAGGAGTTAGACCACCGTGCATAGGCATCAAGCCGATATCACCGTATATTAGTGAGTTGACTTTCGTAAACCGAATCGAAATTTCTAAGGAAGTACCTCAGTCGCCCAATCCGTACTGCACTCGGTAGGCTGCAGTTGTTATAACTTTTTCACGTCTGATCTAGCCCCGTAATCAAACGGCAACAGGGTTTGGCGTTGATTTGGACATTATAGTTTTGTATTGACTTGGATCTATCAATCAAAGCTATCCCCTCATCAGCCTGATCAGAAATGGGATTTTCGGAACCCCCATTCCAAGCCCATAGTGCATGCATGTTCTGGACGAGAATCTATTCGAACAGCAGTGACAGAGATTTGGATGCCTGTCTTGCGAAGGTAATTAAGCTTATTGGTCACCTTAATGGGACTTGCTGATCTCATCACATTGATCTACGAACGTTGAATATGGTTGCCTTTCTTAGTATGCATGTTTACAGCGATGTTTTTGATCAGGCCGACACTATATGTATGAATGCTGACGGAATCGAAAACTGTTCATATTTGGCTAAACTCAGCGTTGATTTAATCAACCCAACCAAAGTATGACAACTAACCATGCCTCCGAATTGTGACTGGTAAATCGCAGCGGACTCTTAAAGGGATAATATTCTAGGAGTAAAATTAAGGAAGCTTGTCCTGATGTGCACACTGTGCTTGTGTAATTTGGACGGGAGTTATGATGCTCGAATGAAATATCCTAAAGCCCGCGTCCATAATCTTCGTGCTTGGACACCAGAACACATGTTGAACGAACTTTTGCCCGGCTTCCATGCCTCTTTTCGAAGCCTCTAAAGCATAACAACGTTTCACATCTAAATTAATCAGGATTCTGTCAAATGGGTTAAATCAAAATTCTGCAAAAGGGGAAACACGCATTGAAACTGGGTAGTTAGAATGGGGTGTTTACTCACATTCGTCCGCCAGCCCTCCTGTCCTATGACGCGTTATATGATTCAATGAAGACGTTTTGCGGCGGTGTATCATATGCTCATTCGATCAGGATATTCAATATTACTAGATTGCCTACCCACTTTTAGTGGTATATGCCCACAAGAAGCTGTCTGGTGACCCGGTCGTGAATTCATGCAATGAATATGCAATCACACGGGAAAACGGGAAAACGGTATCCGTTTGTCATTTGTTGACGTATCAACTTCAGATCCTAAGTCGAAAAAGCGCGAAAACTAACAAAACCAGTAATTAAAACGACGAGCGGTTCAACCATGAATATTGTTAAAGCTAGAACAACATTTTCCTAGTTAAACAGACTTCGTATTTTAATGGCCGCTCAATGTAGTTGGGAACGAACTGGCGGATTTGTGGCCCAAACGGGAATAATTCAGCAGGTATAGTTGGTGTCAGGATAGGACATTATTGCTCTTACAACCCGTTCATTCCAGTCTTCATTAAAATGTCGCTCCGACGAAAAATGCACCATGCACAATGACGAGCGATTCATTTTAGTTGGTTGAATTCGAAACAAAAAAGAACAGTCTATTCTCAAGTGATTTTACTTGGTTTACAGGCAACAAATTGCGTGTAAATTGCTTACAAAAACGACTTTGCACTCTGCTAATTGGCAATAAATTTCAAGTGGTTTAGTTTAAAGAACAAAATCAAATTTCACACTGACTTCTTCGTTTGTACAGAACAACAGCCAGATTCTACCCTTTCTCTACCCCCACTCCTACCCAACTTAGCCTTGGAAACGCTATTAACAGAGTGGAAAATTGGCCAAATACATGAAAGTGGTTAGAAATTCTTATTTTCTGGTAGCTACTTGCTCAATTTTAAGGCTAATCACAGAAAAATTCATTAAATTTCAAAGTGTATTCTGAACGGGTAAGTTTGTAAAAAAAGATATTGGTCTCAAGAATTTCGCTTTTGACTCTTGGTACTATCAGCTGATCATGAGCACTCGGTCTGTGGAATATTTTCGAGGCGTTTTCGTGGACGAAATTTTTCCATTTTGTGAAACCGATTCGAACCTTACCGATAGATAATGACGTGAGTCACAAATATTAAATCCTATTGTTTTTGAGTACCTGATATTTACCTAATTAGCCGATCGTAAAAGTCCCGTTGTTCATTGACTCAGCGGAAAACATTCTAGCAATGCAGGGAAGTAAAACAAAAAGCGAAACTGTGGCACAAGATATAGAATGCAAAATCCATGTACCATCAATGAGAGAAAATCAGGTAGTAGTCTAAGCAGAAATCGAATTTATCTTAAGTGGCAAAACCATCGTAATAGAATGGACTACTGGAATGATGAAACTGTTGACGAATAAAGTGAGGTACACAATTTCGAATGAGAGGAGATTGGTAATTCAGACAATTCGATTACTACGGGGATTCCGAAGACACTAATTCCGACTTAGACAATGTTGCTGATGCTCATATTGATCACGTGAACGATGAACATATTGATGTTAATTCACACCGTGTTAAGGATGGTAATGATGAGTGGGGTGCGGATGAAGATGACGATGATGATGATTTTGGCGACTATTGGCATGACGATCAATTTCAGCTGAAGGTAATGGT
This sequence comes from Fasciolopsis buskii, assembly GCA_008360955.1. Classification (NCBI taxonomy): domain Eukaryota; kingdom Metazoa; phylum Platyhelminthes; class Trematoda; order Plagiorchiida; family Fasciolidae; genus Fasciolopsis; species Fasciolopsis buskii. Next base: position 382,844 of record LUCM01004636.1, on the reverse strand, counting down.
TACTCGAAAAAGGATGAGTTGTGAAGTTATGATAACCAATCTGCTGATCTTTTTATTCTGATCAGGATTTTGATAATCTGTGCGATAGTGATAACTTGTATTATATCATCGATTATTATCGTGAATTTAGTAGTTAGAAATGAACAGGACTCCAAGTACTATTGGCAGCAATACTGTAGTGTTTCCGGCTGTTGATTTTTCACTACATATTCTTTGATCTGGTCTCATTCGGGCAATTTTTTCCTTTAATTATACATTTCTCTGCTTACTGGCCTTTGGACAATAACTCTTTGCGTTTCCAAAATCGATTATTTCGCTTTTATCCGCCAGTTATTATGCTTTAAAGCTTTTACAAGTAACAACCTAGATGGTTGTGTAAACTTTTACGTGCTACAAAGTAGTTTTTCGTCCTGTTTGAAAGCGACTGAATCCAACCATTAGATGAAATCAGAATCTCTTTCTTCGATGACGGTGTAAACAGTTAAACAACCTTTTAATCATGCTGACGCATCAGAACTTTTGATTACACACGTGTGGATTCTGATTTCCAATTTGCAGAAGTAAACAAAATGTTTTCTCCCCTCTTTCGAGTTCAACAAACTGCACTTTTATCGTTGTGTATCCAGTTGCTGCTCGACGAATACTTGAAGCAACGTATGAAACACTCGTTTCTGCATAACAACCAGTCAATCTGATAAGCGGTTAATAAAATCAAACGGTGATAAACACGCAAGATTGTTGAATGGGCTGCATCTGGTTCTATCGTCAACAGTACTACTGTACGGAGCAATTGGTAAGGAAGATCGTGTGAACTGCGCCTCATAGGTTCTTCTGTCGATTATACATTGCCAGGGTCAGGCGCATTGGCAAAGAGCATTTGCTTGCCTTCGAAGATTCAATTGGTGATATTCAAGTACAAATTAATGGGCACTGAAACGACCAGTAGGTGGTCTGTGATTTATTGTATATTTCACTTCACTACTCACCTCATCGGAAAGAACTACGGAAGAATTATATAACTGTTTCATCTATGTTACAAATTACAAACAGTTTAGATTTGCGAAACGGGGTTTTACCCACTCTCGCAAAGCATGGACACGTTCCACGAAAAAGCCCTGGGAATCAATCACTCTGAGAATATCTATCTGTAACAGTTTACAAACTGGAGTCGTGATTTACTCTCGTCAATAAACGAAATTTTGCGGGCCAACCTAGATAGGTCACTGGTAAATAGGTCGATTTATATTAGATCTTCCCGGGGTTCAAGCCCCACATGTATATTATTATTATTACTACCATATTATTCTCCAATATGTATCAGGTTACTGGTTCTCATGTATGGTTATGATTTCTGCTTCTGATAACCCGCTTACCAGTGACGCATAAACTCGTTCTTGGATACGTGATGTGTTTACTCACTGGAACTGACAGACATGCGCTTTTTCCTCTTAGAGATGCCTTTAGCCATAGTTCATTGCGTTCCGGACATCTCAATCCATTCCCACACGGCTCGCGCTTTTTAGGATGAACATAAAAACTGACGAAATCCATGTAGGACTGCTAAGGTCCACAAGCGATCAACCCGATTTCGAAATGCATCACCGAAAAATATTCTTTCCATTTACAATATGTCAGGAATATTGCAAAGAGGCCAATACGAACAAAATTTGACGCCATCTCAGGGCCAAAATAAACGCTATCCAGAGGTCAGTCAATGGTAATATATCATAAATCAATCTTGTCTTCTTACTGGGGAGTGTGTAATATTTTTCTGCCAGAGATCTTTTTTGGTGTTTGCCGCGGTATTTTTTCGTCCTTTAAATTCACAAACATTTCGCAAGATGACAAATGACAGGCAGAGTAGGTAACTTTGTTGATACGGTTAATACCCCGTAGTATAAAAGACGTAAAAATGTAGGCTATAAAGTAAGACTTCTTTTACAAACCTGTTTCATCCTCTTTGATAATCCAGCGACTCATTTTGTTCAAATAGACTGGTTCTGTGCGGAGCTCATTTTTGAATGCTCTGTTTAGACTTTTTTGTGATTTATTAAACATCCACAGGAAGACGTAATCGATCGGTCATCCCATGTTTTCGCGAAATCTACCAGAGCAGCAAATCGGTTTGTTCAACTCAGCCAAACCTACACATTAACGTTAATGAACACAGTGGAACACGTATTGCACTCGCTTCATTCTCGAGCTTGGAACCTTCGATTGTTTTGCACGTGGTAGCGCACGCGGTTGCGTAGCAGATTGCGAACTGAGAGCTTTACCCGTGCTGGATGTTATGTACCGGTGGTTTCTATACTAGGGACTCCGGTACAATCGAACATCCACGATCCGAGGCAGACAGTGGCAAGAAACTCAGGTGAAATCAGTTAATTCTGGACAATGACCTTCCATTGGCTCTTCAATCAGAGCCTTTTGTGGTCTGTATACTAACAACACACTGATAGCATGCTAACATGTCCCAGGTCGTTGTTATCTATGGGATGCGAGGAGATAATTTAGGCAGTATCACTAGAACCTGGAGATATTGATATTTTTCGCGCGTGACCCCCGAATCGCTTTGATCGCCACATTTCCCTTATGAGAAGAGATTCGGAATCCTATGAAAATTCAGCTGATGAGGAGTTTGGTAAACGATCGCCATTAAAGGGTGATTGAGAAATCTACAAAAATCTGACAAGCAGCGGTAGATAACGGTTGGCAGAACATTCAAAATGGATCGATGTTTTTGAAATCGCCAACCCGACTGTTGTTGCTAACTTCGCCATATTTTTCCGAAATACTCGAGGAAGCCAAACTAGCTTCCAGGATTTTAAGTGATTTGGTAATTAATTCAACCAGTCCGAACCAAAATGTCCCTATTGTGAAGAAGATGAAGTATTCATGTGGGCATGTCAGAATTGGTCCAAATTAGCCGCAAACGTGTTTGAGCTCGGATCCGGCCCGTTTTAACTCCGCATTTGGTACACGATGGTTTTTATTGCAATGCTTAGTCTGTCCAACGACCAGAGTCCGCACTTTCAGACCAGGCTGTGGCTCTGTCAGCCTGGATGTTAAAGAATTTAATTGGAATTCATCGAGTACACAAACACGAGGCTTAACATGGCCTACCGAGAAAATCGATTTTGATGAGCGCCACAAACTGTCCCTCGAATTTCCAGTTAGGATTGCAAGACTTATCCCATGCCAAGTTGGCAGTCACGTAGACAAACATCCCTGGAATTATGAGAAGAGATCGGTGTAATCCAATTGTTTGTTTCTTTTTGGTTGTCTGTGCAACGGTACGTGTTGCCAAATTTCGTATATCATGTCCGCAATAACTTCACCGCGTTGCCTAGTAGAAATGTATGGTGACTATTTGAGATCATTTCATTCCTGCCTATAAACCCATTAGTTCAATTCCGGTGTAGAAGAGTAAAAGGTTTACAGCTACTGCGAGTTTTATTTACACCTTAATTGGACCCGATCGGGTTGGAATCGAACAGACTAGATATTGTGATATAAAAAGATTTATTCAAATGTATTATGATCGCTTTGTTAACAAACCTTACAAATGAACGATTATTCGCCATTTTTAAAGTGCATGTACAACGTAAACAGTTTATTTTGGTTGGGTCATTCTGCCCCTGGTGATTCTTTATTTTACTAACTATTATTTTTTGATCGACTATTTAGTTCTTTAAGTCATTTAACCATAGAGTTGTTGGGTTTCTCATTTCATAAGCAATTACATAGTTAGCAACTGTGTAGCCACATCAGTTGGTCAGTTTATCTGTAACTTACCTAACCACTCATTTATCAAGTTGCTTATTCATATGACTAGTTTATTAATCAGGCAAAGTTTTAGCTAGCTGACTGGATCGATTCCTTATTGATGGGTTCATTTGTCAACTTCATTGAGTTGGTTTGTAAGATCGTCGTTGAGTCATTTACTCAGTTGTTTAAATAAATAGCAGGCAAGCATAATAGTGAATAAGTGAATGAACGAGGAAACAATCAAATAAATAGGCTGGTTAGTAATCAAGTTAGCTAGTTAGTCAATTTGCTACTAAGTTGGTCAATTTGCCAATCGATTAATAGATCGGATTTTTGGCAATTAGTCACTTAGATGGAGCAAGAAAAGAACACATTTGCATTCGAAGTCTTAGTTTTGAAACACAAGATGATTGTGCATACTCGACAGTTGGGCTTAATCATTCCGAATACCCCAGCTGATTTGATTAACAGCTCATGCATTTATGAACCAGCAGTAGAAGTGCACATTTTAATTGGAGTAATGATAGGATTTGGACAGCCATTTTCCCGAAAATTCGTCGTTATTTCGGTCAAAGAAGCATCCAACTGGTCAAGTCAAAATAATCGGAGAAGACAAAGAACATAGTTAGGCGATTAAAGCGAGTAGTTTTCAGAGACTCCGAGGAAACCCAGCTGAGTTGCTTTCCTAATTCTGAAGGTGTTGGTATTAAATGTCAGTTCTCCTCTGCCCCTCTGATTTTTGTTACACGTGTCGCGTTGAAGTTCTAAGCCAATTCGGGTTCCCGGTTATATCTGTCGCTTCTGTCTGCCCCATAGAGACTAGACAGTATTTGCGCTACATGAGTGGAATAAGAAAAGCGACATGTTCCGAACTTTTCCGGAAAAAGTGCCAAGGCGTATGATTGGCACATTTGATCTCCGTTAGATTGGATCTGAAGATATTTTTAGAGCATCTGGTTACCCGGTGCCACATTCCCTGTCAACCCGGAAGCTAATTATAGGTGTCCGACATCAAAGTAAGCATTTGCGAAAACAGTTAATTTCACAAAATTCAATGCAGTACCAAAAACTACGTTCATCTGCGAAACAATTTTGCCGAATTTTTGTCACGGTCTTCGGTGTACATATCGTTCTTCACATCGCTTTTCTCCGAATACACTTTCGTTGATGATATTTTCCTTTTATAGAAGGAATACTTCCTGAATCGATTCCTTTTCCTTTCATCACACAAGGACTGGAAATTAGAACTTTCAAAAACGGATTAGAATACAGATCGTTTTATGACATCCTCAAAACTCACACCATTCCGAAATGTTTCTAGCAAAGCCAAGGGAAACAAAATGAATTAACTTTGTGATGTCACCTGTATCACATGATCATTCCTGTCTCTCAGCCTTCCTTCTTATCGGTCAAACAAATTTCACAGGTCCAAAACACCGGAACTGATCATTGCATACAGGCCTGAACCCTTTGGTTCCCGTCTCTGCACATTTTACCAGTGATTCCATTTGAAAACCCTAGTCTATCCTGTGACCGATGCATTCCAGACACGCCTTGCAACCGATGGAAGCAGTTCTGACTGAGCTCTTGACATGAGCTGGACTCTGATCCGATAAAAACCCATCGTTAGGAGTTGCCGAAATAACGAATTACTGATCTCAACAGCTACTGACAAGTAATTCCCTATAGAGTAGTGGTCTTGTCCTATCATCTAGCTATTGCACAGCCTACACAGATGATCTCTAGAAAAATATCAATGTGCAGTGTATGTTCCAAAGATGAAAAGCACAAATCTAAACAATTCTTCAACATATTTCATTCTACTGATTGTAAAAGTTACTGAATTCATGCACGAACTCGTTTATCGATGCGCTACACATTGCTGCGTATTAAAATACTGTGGCAATGCTCGTCGTGAAAATTGGAGCAGGGTTTAAAAATCTCGTGAAATAAATAGACAGGTTACCGACCAGGATGGTTGCACACCGAGTCTACTCGCGGACACGGAAGCAAAAGTCTTCTCTTTGTAACCGTAAAGGCCAAAATCATTCTACCTGACGGGTTGAAGAATTTCGGTAAGATAAGCCTTAATAAATTGGAATAATCGTTAGTAACTATTGAAAAGCCAACGGGTTTTGAGCACACTGCCAGATTACAGAATGGGCGCGAAGCCGGTATGTACGGTCCTAACTGTATGGTCGGCAAGTCATAGTCATGATCTGGACAAACAGTTGAATCTCTCATTGACTTTACCCTGAAACGTTTCTCGCTTGCCATATCGGTTTGCATGGACTAAAGTCCGACAGACTCGTGAATACTTATTTTTTTCTTTCGACTGAACGATTCGGTGAAGTGAGACAATCAGGTGGCTTGGTTTTAGATTGTAAACCACAGAACAACTGCCGCTTTAAATGGTGAAATGGAACAACAGAGTCACTGTGTACGATTACATAAGAAGAACCCGTTCCGTTTCCGGATATCAAGTACTGAACTTGTTAGGATGGTTTATTTTGCTTTTTAAACAGGGTATGCACAGAAGATTCGCCGGGTATCGGCGGGCATCTGGTGTCACAGCTGCATGAACTGCTGTTGACTGCAACTATTCGGCATCACTTCTTTGGTGACTTGCACATATTCCTGTTTTCTGGTCAACGGACGGATCACCGTGCACTGGTTTGAGGCCTAAACAGTGAACTCTTTTTCACGACCTATTCTTTATCTATCACGCACATCGATCCACATCACAGACAGTGTCATCACAAAATTAATCGTCTATATTACCGTGTTCGATAAAGAATGAAAGTTACTTTGACGATACTAAGCCACATTAAGGACAAATATCATCCACCTATCCATCTGTGGCTTATCATCGTCATCCTAATCATTATCGTCGTCACCACAATCATCAGTTTGATCACGACCATACTGATTTTGGAAAATGGTTCTCATCTCTTTAGTGTGAACCTGCGCTTCAAGAACACCATCGATCATACCACTAACATCCTTCCTGTCAATAAAACCTATATTTTCATGCTTCCGCATACTTTCCTATCACTGCTTCTCATTCGCAGTGGATATCATCACCGCTCCCTCTTACCAAAGGGGTAAGGAAGATGTCTTTTGGCGCATGTTGTTCGGTTCATTTCTCCAATGTGCAGGATTTCTCCTTGGGTTTTTTTGTTAATCTTTAAAAATGTGGTTTTCAGTTGGCTATTCACCTGTCTTGATACATTTTAGTAGTAGGAGATTGAATGTTTACATGAAATAATTCACCATGTGATATCATCGCTCAACTCACCATAAAGAAACCATGGAAGCACTGTACAGCTGTTTCATCCTTGTTAGGAATCATCAGCAGTGCATATGCACCGCGCCCGAACATGGTGAATTATTTCATGTAAATATTCACCTGTCTGTTTGCTTTTCAAACCAACCAGGACAGATGCTGGTGGAATTTAAACCTGAGATTTGTTTGTCTTGTTAATAGCGGTTACTTGCGTGGATACTCTGAAAATTGTCCCTCGAGGACGCCAATAAAGAATATTTTTCTAAAAATGCTTCTATAACAAATTTAAACACGGGAAATTTGGTCCTTGTGCAGGTCGAATGACAGGTAAATAAACTTTGCCTATATTTCCATCTGGCCTAGTCAAACGAACATCAACCTCACGAAAAGTGTCAAAAACACTTCGAAAATAGCCAAAATCGAAAAAGGATTTAGAGATTTCGACTGCCTTACTGGTATGCTTAGCCGACCCTAAATAGGATTTTTTCCCGTGCCACGGGGCTTTGGACGATACCGCTGGAGTCTTCACTTTTTAGCGGTGAAAAGACCACTTGTCAGTGACTGACATAAACAATCCCAAAGCCATAAGGACAGACAAAAAAGAAAACAAATATTTCTGACATCGATTCAAGTGAAGTGTTAAAGTTACAGTAAAAATTGATTTGTGCACCAAAACCCTCGAGATCGGCTGCTTTCATCTTCCCTTTGGGAATTAAGTTAGCGCGGATAGCCCAGAACCGATATTGTTATTGCCGTTGCTATTATTGTCGTTATTAACAGTATTAGATATCGTTGCGTGCTAGAATTGTCAGTAGTTGTTAATTGCGGCTAACAGGGAAGGTTCGGACTTTGAACAACGCACACGGCAGGGAGGTCAGAAGCACAAATGAGAGGACGATATCTGGAAGGTGCAATAACAAAGTTGGTGTGTTTTAAAATCAGTGAACGCAGTGATCGACCCTGTTTGAATTATTCGCACACACTAGAGTCGATCTCATTGTGTAACGTCTTTGACCTCAGCGAGATTCGAACCCAACAGACGTAAGAGGCCACGCCGAATGGCTTTCGGACATTTCCCTTAGAATTCAGTGCATCCTCCTCCTCCTGCTCCTCCTACCCCTACCTCCCTCCACCAAGAACAACATTTGCTAGTTCGACTCTCAAAGCAGGATTTTCTATTTAATTAACCAGAATTCGCACATCACACGAGGAGTGACATAAGCTTTGGCGCTAAACTCATTGTTTTCTCCCTGTACAATTTGAGATCCATGGATATAAAGCTAAACACAGTGAAGTGCTACCTCGATTGTCCTCTGGTCCCTATGCGAAGAGAAGTCCTCGGATTTTTAGTTATCATATTAGCTAGTAAAAACCTTGTTCAGGAAAATCTGCAAGACGTTTACGACACAACCATCTGTTATGTAATGCAACAGCAGTCTTACCACCGTAATCATAAATGAGGTAGTTAGAGTTCTTAGGAAGGATTTTTTACCCTAACAGAGGTGCATCAGACGAAATATTTGGTCTCAGGGTGTAATGGCATCAGTAAACCCTTTGAGCCTTTGTTCGGAATTGACTAAACAGGTATCTTTGCGATCAGAACGAATGTTATCCGAATGCCGATTCTATTACTAAGCCCGGAGCTCCATTCAAACACTTTTAGTTTGTGCAAAAAACTTAATACGTGACTAACATAAAGCGCTGATGGTGTAATCAGGGGCATTGTTGCTTATTTGCAGTACCCAAAATAAATTTCAATGATTTTGCCACATGACTATTAAATTACTTACAACTTACTAAACCTAACATTTTTGTCTCTTCGTCGTTATATCGACTAGACAGTTACTGATTAAGTGAGAAAATTTGATGGTTGTCCATCCAAACATGACAGTCCGATACCTGAAAATCGATGTTATCGACAGCTGCGAAACTAAAGTTCTACTGATCAAACTGATGTGAAATGCGAAGGCTCAAATCAGGCTCCATTTGGCCGACTGGTTTCAGCCTTCGGTCGCACACGATTTGGAGTTAAACCAGTTGACCGTTTTTGTGTGGTCCAAAAGTCAATTCCGCTGCACTCGATGTTCAAATCAAACGTGAGTATTAAATTTATCCGAGGATGAGCCACCATATAGAGTTATGCTACCGCGTGGCTGAGCATATTCCGACCTGCTTACATCAGAATAAAATTTGGCCGGTAACGATAGGTGCGAAGTCCCGAATCCTCATTCCCAAGGCACCTTCTAAGATGTCACAAGACCAATAGATGCAAATGAAACAGGGTCACATGAACTAACTCACGGACCTAGTCACTGAACTTCGTCGAGACAATGGTGATCGATGTGCCGCAACCGAATTTGTCAACCTAGCTCTGCTCTGAGGGTCGACCGTGAATAGCGCATTTCGGTGTCAGTGTATTCATGCTGTTTGGATCACTCACTTGTCTCGGAATATCAGAGCCACTAAAAATCTGATCAACGAGCTGTTGGTTGCTATAGATACTTTCCCGACGTCAAGAGACAACCAGTACGTAGCCAGCAGACTTGTGACACGTCATTCAAGTAGCGAGTACCAATAAACTCAGTTCGTTTCCTTTCATACGCTAACGCTTTCAACAAAACTGTTTGCTGCGAGCTCAGTTCATTGCCAATTTTGATCAGAGACGATGGATCGTTGTGGCGGGTTAGTATACAGAGATATCGACATCCAATGAAATCGAGCGAACACTGGGATGTATAAAAAGGCTCAGAGTTGTCAGTGATAAACAATTAGGGAAACTCCTTGTGGCTGAAACACTCCCTGAGCACCTGAATTACGAATGTCTTAGTCGGCCAACTTGTCAGAAACACATACGGGCCGTCTGAAGTACAACAGTGCCAGTGTAGTTGCTGGATTGACTTCAGAAGTTCACGGGGTCACGCTGTCACGGGATATAGCTCGGTGACCACGGATTCCAAATGTTTTGCCTGGAGTGTAATTTGTGCGGATATTCCTTAAAATGTGACGCAGATATCCTCGCCCTCTTTTAGCCATCATCTCGTCTGTTCAGCCAAAGAATTCGTTTTCTCTGCAGGCAGATAACCTATGTGCAACTCATAATACCGAACTGGTTTGCAAAGGAAACTAGGAACTACTCATCGCTCACTACGGTACAGTTATCCATCCAGCTTTATGCTGAATTCCTTTTAGTCTGCAAAGAACTAGAGGCATTTCCGATGCACCTGTAGTTGCCACTCGTCCTCATTCGAAACGGGGGCATTCGGAGTAATGAAGTTGGATTGTTTCTAATGTGTATGCCGTGACTAACACGATAGAGAGCCGGTTTGTGGAACCGACTTTCAAAGTCGATGCATAATGTTGCATTTGTACTGCGTCGAGGGCATACTTCATCTCGGAAACAGTAGCTGTAGGTTTGCTCACGAATTTATTTGGACCGACTTGGAATTGAAAAGGCTGGTGATTAGTGGGAATCGTGAAGTTCTGGCGCAGCAAATATTTGTAAAGACCACGCACCGTTTAGAAAACGGCCAAAGATGTCTTCTTTGTCAAATGCTAACCTAACTCCTGCTCGAAGACGGTGCCAAGCCTTAGCAGAGATGCAAGACCAAGCGGCATATTCGGTTTGTAAGGTGAAAACGATGACAGCACCGGCCTGTCGTCATTGTCTTTAACTGAGCTGCATAAAATTCGGCAGCACTCATTTATCTGTCACCACTATCCTAATGAATGAGCTAAGAAAGGTGATTATGCTATTGTTGAGGGGTTGAGGGGTTGACTGGCGAATAATATTGAAAGCAACTTACAGGACAACTTAAGTGTATGACTGGTCTGTGGCTGCATTCACATCAATTCCAGGCTTTAGGGATCTGTTTGATAATTAATCGCAATAAGTTTGAAACCAGTGAATTCCAGTCCTGAGACATCGGGCTTACGTTTGGTGGCCCGATGGGAAATTTTTATCTGCAACATCCAATCTCATCGTGAATGACGTTCCTTTCTAGTTAAACCAAAAAACAATGACATCATCTTGAAAGACCAGTGGTTCGTTCGAACTGTAAGCCATCTTGAAATACGCCGGATGATATACAGGGGCCAAATGACCAAACGTCAAATTGGAAAAGACCTCATTAAATGTAACTGCATTCGACAGTCTGGATTCTGGTGACTGAAATCTGCAAGTATACATTTGTTATATCCGCTTCGGAAGTTTATCGGTTGCCAAGTAAAGCTTACCTTGAAAGCCTAGGGTTCCAGTGCTACGGGCGCACATCTTCACAACCGTGGACTGTGAGTCAGTTGACAGTTAAACGATGTGTTTGACCATCATTTTTCATCGCCACCACAATCGGAGTCGCTCATATGGATGAGTTGATGAGATACATAATCACCCACCCACCCCCCTGCTGTCTTATTTATCACCTATTTGTTCATTTAGTTATCCTATTCCGGTTAGCGAAAGACGGTTTTCGTCACTTTGAAAACACCGAGCCATCACTATTGTCACATTTACTACCATACCACCTTTTTTGTTACGTCGCTGGGTGATCAGTTTTGAGCGTGTTGAGTGGTCCAAGATGGCACTTGATGTCATCGGAAGTGAAACAGATTGACCCGAGACGTGCAGGGCTTTTAATCACAAGGCAGAATAGGTTACAGCAGAGACCAAAAGACGAGTGGGGAGGCGTTCGTACTCAAGTCATAACGGAATAATCACTTATTCATGCAACTTGAGCCGATGAATTGCGACACCGTGGATGTGAACGGTAGTTGACTTAACAGATACATTTGGCGGAATCACATCAAAAATGTTTTTGGATGTGACGAGTCCGCAGCTTTTGTTTTCAATAATGAATCGATTTGGTAAGTCGCAGTGAAACTCAACATCCGAGTGTAGAAACTGATTCACTGTTGGTACATGACTGATGTACAGCTGAGCAAGTTCGTTGTTTGCACTTGTGGCATTGCATTAGGATTGAAGGCAAACCTTTCAAAAAGAATGGAACATGGCTTCATGGAACTGAGAGGCAGAAAGCAGCTGAAAGGTAGGGGACCAGAAGCAACAATTCAGATGCTCAGTCTTTCATTTTTGGCAATTTCCTGTCAGTTGGCTTCAGATTCAACTTGTATCGATTGCCCGACAAACGGGGCCAAGCTTCCCGGAAGTGAACAAACGAATGTTTGGTTGTGGCTTCAGATACGTCGTCCGGTTATTCACATTTTGTTCAAGCCTCGGCTAATGTGAGATCTTGCCTGAGAAATAATGTTTTCTAAATATCGGGACAGTTTATATCACCAGTCAGTTGATCACATAGATGGATCCCCAAACGATGTCCAAATTTGCGCCTGGACTCTTATGCCTGTGGATATAAAATAAATACGCAAAATTTTACGTTAGGAGTAAAATTTTACTGGCTCGGTCGCCTGAAAATTCACTGGGATCAATATTGTCTTCGTTTAGAGAGACTGACATCGAAGCCCTGGGTATTGGTAAGTTTTTCACGCCTGGGGTGGAAAAACACCGTCTGGTTCCTTTCTATGTTTTTTTTCGGTTACTGTGCCGCAACTTCAAAAGCTCAGGGAGACTTTTAATGTTGAACTCACCACCATGTAGTTCCGGCTGTTATGTACTGGGATGCTCTAATACAGGACGTCAGTTGTAGTACTAGTCTTGAACTAATAATACGAAGTTCGGCCGACGATAATAAGGCACGGATTTGGATAGGCTTGCTGGGATGAAGTGAGCACGAACTACCCAAATGAGGACAACAAGGTGACCCCAGAAACCACAATGTAGGTTAGAACTTATTTGAAAATGATATGTTTATATGAAAATTACGAACGGCCCTCATTGGTGAAACAACTTTCGGCCAATAGCATTCCAGGCATGTTTGAAACTCACGGTCGTCCGTCGCCGAGGTTCTCACTGGCTGGTCGAATGTTTAGGCTACGGCAAGTCTGTGCCAAACTGTATCACGTGATTTACTCAGGTATTTATTACCATGTGACAGGCCGATCATCAATTGTTTACTAACCATCTAGATGACTTTTCGCCTGGACAAAGAATAGAATATGCTCGTCGACTCCTGCATCATTCAGATGGACCGAGCTGCAGCATAAACCAAAGCAGGGCATCTTGACTGGTGCATTCAGCTGCTTACTTTTTCCAGTCCATTGTCCTATACTACTGAATAGTGTGCAAATAAACACGCGGTACTTTATGTCAGATACTTGATCGCAGAAGGATAAAATGCCATCGAATCAGACATTATAATTTAATACTACCTTGTAGATTGGAGGAAAATTCCTCCGGAATTTTAAGATCGAGTTTGCAATTTTGCCGCTCACCAAAGTTGGTCTGTCGGCTGTAGTCTGTTCATTCTACCTTGTGCTCACGCACGATTGCAAAACCGAAGTGACTGTTACGACATGGCGGCTATTGTACAAGACGGGATAAATAGACATGTAAGGGAATGGAGAACAAATGTAGCAGAACACTATTCTGATTCTTAATTAGTATGTTACTTAAATTTTCTCGCCTTCCAATTTTTGTTCAAGCGCCATACTTGCATAGCATCCGTCTGTGCTTGTACGCGCAGAGAATTGAACGTCTGTGTGCAGACTTATCCTGTTGGCAACCAAAGAGATTTTACAATGTGAGTGTCATCTACATGAAGAGAGGACCAATGCCTCCGGATAGTTCGATACATTACCGTGTGAACTCATCACTTCTACAAACGGCCCAGGATTCGAACGAAATTTTATAATCATACAAATCGTTCGATTCAAACCAGTACTCTTCACATACACATCTTTTGTCTCGCAAAATTGTATGGTTCACTTTTAGAGGAGCGCTAATTCTATTGCATGTCAGAATGGAATAATGGACCGTATACTAATTACCTAGGGGCAGCGATGAGGGGCCATTAATTTCACCGATACTCCGTTGGTTGTACGTGTGGCTTACGGGCCCGAGTAACCGGTGTGGTTTACAAGTCAATTTTCAGAAGGCCACAGTTATGTTGCAATGATTCCGGAAAATCCGTTCATAACTATTTGATGTTTGATCAGCTCATACGGCTTTGTAACGGATGAAATTCGGTCTGAATAAGCAGTGGAACAGGTTTGCACTATGCAGTTTATCGATTACTAGTTGGTCTTTTCCCAGATAGCTCAGTGGTTGGTTTAAAATAGATAGAAGACTGCAATGAAAATGATCAAGCTACTTGTGATTGATGTGTGGTAAACTGTGCCAGAATAATTCAAGTCACCGATTGGTTGCACCTTTTCTGGTTCGAAGGTCCAAGTGGCTTGGTCATCGTGCTTTTAGTTTCCGAGTCCACAGTAGCCTATTTGGCTTTCGAGTTTGCCGGGTTTTGTCTACCCAGTTAACTTAGGTGAGCATTTAAATCGTTAGTATGGATGACAACTACGTCTAGGAAGCCATAACTCTAATTTTAAATTTGACGAATGACGTACAAGTGAATCCGGATTTAGGTAGGTCAGTTTATAAACAAAGGACCGAACAGAAAGTGTACTCAGTTCGTCGGGTGCAAGGACAAATTGCTCTTAGTCCTGGAACTAAAATTAGGTCATCCAAAGGTATCAAAATAGCGGAAAATTCCCCGTTTCTCACCAATCAGTTTGAAATACTTAGCCTACCGGTAGCGAAATCCCTGCAGAATATAAGTTGTTTCCGTCTCGAAATATTTACGAATGACATACTGTTGTTCAAGTAACCACTTTCACAGCCATTTTTATTTCGGTTCTAATCATCACGAGTTTCGATAGAAAAGTGAAGATCGGTTGGGTTGTGAAATCAACACATCCGGGAAATTGATGTTCGCTTAGTGTGACTGACAATCGAAAACCACCGTAAAACCAACTGCACTAAACCGGGAAAATTCTGTCTACTCCTTTATGCACTGATCACCTTCTATAATTGTCTGGTGTACAAAAGTGATGGGGAAAAATTGCTTTTATCAAATTATTTGAAGACTTAGGTGTATACACGATCAGCTTTGGTTTCCGAGTTCCTCCAACCGTCACTTTTGGCCCGCCCACGCAGCACAAGTTTGACCTAATGTTCCAAGTTAGATTAGTCAAATTTCTAGTTATGTTTGTCGATAAAAATGGAGCTCGAAACAATGAAGAAAATGATGAATTAGCAACAAAAATATCATGCTGTGCCATTGAGCAATAGTTCCATTTTTCGGTTTGGAGACGATAATATATTGACTGACGAAACTTCTACGAACGAAACACCAAGTTTATCCACCAAACGACACTCGGAAATTCAATCCGGTTTCAGAAAGCAATAACAGATGAAGAAACGGGAATCAGACTCGCTCATTCTCAAACTGGACGGTCAAACTGCATAAAATTAGCGCCACTTTAGTACTCGATAACACACTTGCCACATTCAACATTTTCTCGTTTTTTTTATCTCTACGGTAGATTGCACAAGAAGGAAGCGTCCAAGTAAATTCTTTACTTCGAGTGCACTAATTCGGTCAGTGATACCACCCAATTTACTACGAAACTCGCCATGTCAAACAAGAGTGATCTCCCGTCCTCATATGTTCACGCCACTTTTCAAAATACCAGGTCTAATGGTGCGTGGTAGCTGGTCGGACTTTTTAATGTAAATCTCAACGTAAATAAAAATTTACCCATGGATTAATAATAATCTCCCTCTAACGGGCGCATACACATATGACCTGGTAATTTGCTCTCTAAAGTGAGATCTGTTTAATTCGGGGTTGAAACACCCATCGCTGTCGGCAGTGGAATCTACACATTTCACAGCATACGAAATTTGTTTTAGATTAAACTATCCCATTGCGGCATGCCAATTTCGTTCGCTTGAGCTTGCACTGTCCAATATGGAATTGTGGTATTTCTCCCAACTAACTAATTCCAGACTTCGCAACATTAAACTTTCGTGAGATTTTCATAATAGAAGTTTCAGGAAGTAAGATTTCGCCCTTTTCTACAGAACATCAGTCAGCAGAATCATCTTAAGAGACTGAAAAAGTGGACTAAAACTTTGTGGAATCTAAAGCCATTTGTGGAGTTATATGAAATCAGGATGTCCATAAACGGACCATGGACCAACAAACCCAACGAAACAGACTCTCGTTGTACAACCGTTTGGGGGCTTTGACGAAATTTGTCTAGGTGCGCTTACGCAGAAACCAAACTTACTCTCGGGCGCAAGAAACGCAAATCATTCCAGGATTGCACGTTCAAAGATATCACTAAGTCAATATGGTCTTGCAAATCGCACTGGTCCCTAACACCAAAAAGTCTTTGGTGACAATAAACGAGATTTAGAAAATATCCAAGGAAAACACAGATGTGGTTCTGATGCACTATTGTCTGTGGAATAAAATATTTACAACTCTGGGTTGTATGGTATCACAAAATATGTCATATACACCATTTCGCTGCAGCTGATACTAATCTCACCAGTCGAAATTTTGTTTAGTGGCTTGAACACTATAACACGCGGCAGAGATAATAAGGCGAAGTCTAAGGGGACCTCACTTTATGCTGTCAGGGCCATAACAGGTGAAACAATTGTACAACAGTAAAGAAGTTGTAGACCTCGTTAATTAAGTGTAAAACTAAAGGCTCGGTCCCCGCTGAAGAAGTCATTTGATCGAACGCTTTGCTTTCTGATTCGGTTGTCAGAGTTAAGCAATTTTGACACAGTAACAATGAATCAGACGATTGAGATAGACAGACCACACGGAAGTTTTGGACAACTAGACCGTAAATGAAGTCAAGCAGTATTCGGAGGCCGATGTGCGCGGGATCGCGGTAGTCCGGACGTTCTGACCTCGAGCATATATCGTGATATTTTGATGCAAGTCGTAATGTGTTATTACATCTTGTATACATGTGCAACCTAGAACCGAACTATTTATAGTATGAGCTCTAAAGAATAAATTCTGAAATTTGGCAATCAAGACAGAACCCTGTCAGTAACTTCAAACTCAAGCGTAAATAGTCAACCTCAGATCAGGTTTTATGAAAATGTCCGAATCCGTTAGATTAAACATTCAACCGACCTCTGGGTCATGCACCATCAGGAGGAAGGGTCAGTAAGGAGCAAAGGAAATCTTTACGGCGAAAAGAATATAAGGAGCACTCTTCACACGTAACGTTTCTCTGATTGAATCAAATAAACTTCCGCTCTAGTCAATTCTACTTACATTCTACTCGGTAAATAATGGCCCTATATTTAGTTACGATCCGCGTCTTTTGCAGTAGACAATAAATAATAAAATGATATTGTCAGTGTCGAGAGGACTGAACACATGTCCCTTTTTCGGAATGTGGTAATTATCAGCGATACAGATTAATACAAAGTCTAAGGATAGACACTTAACCGTTAACTGAAGACTTACCTCAAACGAAATTCTGTACACAGCCAGTAAGAGCACAAAATTAATCCACAATTGCAAATGCATTTTGTTCATAGTTTTTGTCTCGTAATGATATATTCACAAAATATACCCTCTTCGTCCGTATGCACGGGAGAAAGAGAGCGTGTGAGCGAGCGAGAGAGAGTTAGCAAAGTAGTGTTGAGCCCGGGATTAGCAAGATTTCTGTTGATTGTAACAAAACTCCAATATTCTCATCCCCGCTCACTTCCCAAAAGGCGGTTTGTTCAGCGACTGACTCAATCAGTTCGGCACAGTCTCCGTGAATAATGGCAACAGCAGCAGCGAGGCAGTTTAACTAGAAATACAAATGTGAATTCACAATGCGAAACATATATATGTACATTTATGGATGCATGTATTATTGGTTTGTGACTAAGCAGTCGGATAAAATCAGACTGGTGAAGGAATCGACCACATGGGGATCCCCATCCATTTTTCGCATTTGTCCCAAAGTGCAATCCTTCCGTTGTGTTGCGCGATCGTCAAAATCCACCATGAATAGAACAAAGTATACGAATGACTGTGCACGAGAACTTCGCGTCAGTTTGCGCGGTTCTTCCCGTTTAAACAAACACAATTCCTCATAATCCCCAGCAAATACATAATATCCGACTTGAGCGTAATTTACCGAATGAAGGGTGGAGAGCTTTGATGTTTAGGACCCGTCAAGGACACCTTATTGGGAAACGGATAGAGAGTGGTGCATTCTCTGGGTACCTGACTTTGCTAACTCATTTACTTTACCCGGCCCACTCACTGGACGTATGTTCCTTCATGTGCGTCGCTTTATTTGTCGTCTGGTCAGTATTCGTTATTTTCCATCTGGTGATTATCGTTGTTGTTGTTGTTCTTGTTGTTCTTGTTGCTGTTTGCTGTTGTTGCTGAGGCATGATGCACCTGTGGTGTTGAGGGAAGAGCCACGGGCCCCTTGCGGACGAGCACGCACAAGCACGCACAAGCACACACACGTGTGCACACGCAAGTTCAAGTGCACCGTGAATTTTTACTCCCACCCGTTTCGGAAAGCTGGCCTAATCAAAAAGGTTACAGTTTACACTAGTGCTCGCCCACCCACGCATCTCCTAGTAGGCGCGCACATTTACACAAACACACCGACAACAAAACGGGACTCACACATCTTCATGTGTGCTATAACGGGACGTCTCAGCTGCCACCCCCTCACTCACTCGTACTCTATGAATGTGTAATAGGCATGGAGAAAATGATCGTTCCGCATCTCATCCGCATTATCATCACCAGCACTAGGCATCGTATGGGCCGTCTTTGTTCTGTCACTCATAATCGCTGGCTCACACGCACACACACACACACACACACACATGTCATGTTTTGTCCGATTTTCTGATTGGTCACATTATGAAGGTGCAATCGAGTGGCTATAAATGAGTGTTAATTATAATTGGCACCTGCAACAAGATTACGAGTGAAATAGCACAAGCGTGCAGTACACAGCACACATACATGGACACACACGTACGAACATGCGTATACATGCACAAGCGTGTGCACAATATGCTTGTAAACGCGCTTACACAGGTAGGAAGGCGCACACACGTTACCAGTTATGCGATTCTCAATTTCTCTTGCACGACTGGGAATCGAGATCAAGTGACACCCCGGCTGTAGTGGCCGTAATGCAACGAAATTTGTTGGTCGTGTCGGAATGATTGATTGGAATTGTTTGGAAAATGATCTCAAGGGATAAGGACGGAAAACGTGAACTACATCTCAATCGTTTCATCCATCAGTCAAAAAGAGGACAGACGGACCGTGAATAAAGTTTCACATCATTACAGTCGTTAATGTGTTATTTACCGTCCGTAAAACCAAGCCCATCTTTTCCGTCCAATTCTGGTTCAAGGTTCAGCCAGGTGTTCCAACACCTGCCTCGAGTGGACTTGTATGCGCAAATACACACACACACACACACACACACACGTACATACGATCTCACACGAAACTGATGAGAGCAGAACAAAATAGGTTTATTTATAAGGTGCTCTGACGAAAGGCACAGGCGCAGTCGGGAAGGGGCGAGGGTGACGGTTCTTGTAACGGCCAAGCCGCATTGAGATTTATCAGCAATTGGAAATTACAGTTCCAAACTGCGTTGTTTTCCTCTCGGCCATGCGGTCAGTTTTACCGTTGCATATTGTGCCCATGTGTGTATGTGTTAGTGTATGGGAAAATGAAACGTTACATTCCATGAAAATCTTACCCTACACGAACCGGTACTAAGTCGTTTGTATCCCAACATCACAGACGCCTCGGTGGTGGCTAAACGAATGTTCACAGCTGGGCGTGAAACTAAACAATAGAAAAAGAGGTCAAAGGGGAAAACAGGATGACGGGAAAAGAAACATTCGTAGCGTCGTTCACCGTTTTTTTCGTAAGCTTCTACCAATAATTTATGGAGTGATGAATGCTACCTAATTTTTGCGTGTGATCTACCCTGGGTCGTTATTACCCTTATTTGAGAAGCACTTGCCGGATTCAAAAGTGATTATATGAGTTTCCTTAATAATGGAGGGTTATTTTGCAAAATAAATACTTAGATTACATGGACCTGCAGAGCTCATGCCTCTTAATAGCTCATCATCGGAAGAGATTAGCAGCCGGTTTTAGAATTCTAGCCTTTTTTGCTCCTGTCCAAACCACTACACTCGAGGTGTCAGTAACGGGTGTTTGGATGTAAATTAAAATGGGTTTCAACCATTTCTTTGTCAGCACATGGAACACGATAAAAAAGAAAAATTGCAAACATGTTGTTCGAAGATCAGTGTATTACAAAACATTGGGTTGAAAGATAGCCTTTTCTAGTCATTTTCTGCTTATACCAATGAATCCCGAAAAAAACGGTACATCCTCTCCACCCGCTATGCAAAGCAGCATTTTCTGTGTTCCCCGGTTTCTCATTTGTTTTTCCGTCTGTATGGTAAACACGGAATGGTGTCGATCGTTGTTTCCGAACTCTTTCCTGCTAATCATTCACAGGACTCTTTTGAAATCGCCACTTACTTGGTTAGAGTCAAACCTAGTTGTCGTTGACCTCGTCCATAGATGTGCCACCCAAGAATCGGCAGCTCATGTACCGGGCCGAGTCAACAGTGCTTGGCTTACACGGATCATCCAGCCTTGAACGACAGAGTGGGTAATGTTGACCTTGTGAGTGGGTTCGACTTTCAGCTAGTCGTCCCCTGTGTCTTCCCCACACCATTTGGCATTGGATTGAACAAATGAACTTCTTCGATTAACTGACCTGATACTTTGGGTCAACGGTTGCTTACCAGTCCAACGTGGTGCGATAAAATTGCACAGACTAGTCTTTATATCTCTGCTTGGCCGATGATGTACTGTTTGTGTTACGTGTGAAGTTGCAATCGTTTTGCCCATTACTGTCCCGTGTATTGATTAACCAGTTAATTCCTCTGTTTGTCTCAAATGTGAGTACGAAGAGGGCAACGATTTGTGGCTATACACTTAGAATTGTATGCCATAGACTGTTAAACAAACAGACTTCAACAGCCTGACTCTGTACCATCTTTCTTGTTTCCGATTCAAGTAAGTTGGTTACCTGTGAATAAGGTCATATTGACATATGAAAGTAGAACTGACGTCAAATTGGTCTGGATTTGACACACGGGCGAACAGTCGAGTGAAAGACGGACTTTGAAAACGATGGGAAACGATAGAAAGATTTTAAAAAAACTCACGGAGATTCACAAACTGTTGACAGTTGCAATTCAGCGGTCCATAGTTGAAAGTCACAATTGTTCCTAGTCACGAAAACATAAAAAAGTTGATTTTGGATTTCCGAAGAGACGGATGATGTTTCCAAAACATAGTTATCTAGAGCAAGTTTCTCTTTTTCATGTTCAGAAGACTTTAAACCAGGGTGAATCGATGTTGGAAAAACAAGTGTAGTTAACGCGTTGATATGTTGTCAATAGCCACATTATTGAAGTGTGCTGTTGCCAAGTGTGAACTGATTACGTGTATCTCTGAAAGTCCGTAAGACAAAGTACTTTTGAGAACGACAATAAGATGAACTAATGATAACCACAGGTCCAAGGGGGATGTTGATTTGATGTATTGATGGGTGTTTTAACTTGAAATCTTTCATTGCGTCTTTCTGCGTTGGCCCTGAGACCCAACATGATGTCCTATTTAGCGGGAAATTTATTCTGGTCTGTAAATTGCTATGAAGTGCTTAAGGATACTGACACTGAACATGTTTAGATGAGGGAAAATAGTGTACTAATGTTAGGGCCGAATGCGGATGGTTGAGAATTTTGAATGGGAAATATCTCTACGTTTTACCAACTTTGCTGAGAAGGTAACGTGTTCGACATCGGGACCATAGACGAAATCGATGCCAAAATGAGTGCGCACATTGAGGATTTTGAAGAGCAAAGTACCGGGCAAGGTAGTACCGGCTCTACACTCCTATACGACAAGTTTTCCAGGGCGATCGCACCAGCTGGAATTAGGACGGAACACAAATTAATGTGCCAGTAACACATGGATCGTATTACGTGGACTGTCATGCAAGCTAGTGATATAGTAACATTTATATGACCAATAGTCCTCCAAACGGGATGGCAAGTGTTCTTATTCGAAGTTTGCGAAAATGGCCGGAAAATCCCATGAACCGAAGCCCAATACGTGTGATCAACAGGAAGCACGAGGATCGCGATTTCGGTGCACCAACTGTCGGCTTTTGTAAACTACAGCTGATCTGCCACCGATTGTATTTGGTGTGGAAAGTAACTTCCAAACAGCCTACTTCAGTCCACCTCTATTCTACGTTGAACATGGACTCAAAAACTCTCGATTCCGCATACGGTGAACTTTGGACTACAGAGATATGCGCGTGTGTAGTACAATTTGTCGTTTTTTATAAAATCTATCCGAAAAATCAGCCACTTTGAAACAGCCGAGGGCGTTTTGAGGGACACGAAGAGGCAATTCATGAAGCTTTCAACCGGAAACGTTCCCCTTGATTTCTTGTTACAGTGAGAGACGACGCTAATATTATGTACTTCTGTCATCTACAGAAATAACACTCCGGCAGGCTTACTGATGCATTCGTCTCCACTGTCATGGAGGACATTCAGTACGGTTCAAATCCCTGAACCCAGTGAACCCCATACAAATTATCGTATATGCAGGCTTTCAACATTTCGTCTCCACTGAGGCAGTTTTTGTTTATGAGTGAATCATCATCAATTTCTCTATCTAGAAAGTTGAGGAGTCACACAGTACTGTAGATGAACAACAGAGGTGATGTTATAAAAAAACATAAAAGGATGATTCGGTTTTCGTTTCGGAACAGGTCAAGGATTTGAGCAGAAATCCCCAAGCGCTAACCACCAAGAGGCTGTCGGTTCGAGCCTTCATATCGCCAGTCAACTTCATCTGGATGTCCTTAACTGCCTCCAACCCCATTTCTGAAAATGATGCAGATAATTGTGGCCAATAGTATGTTTCCCACACGGGTGGACGAAAAGTATTCCTTTGGAAGCAAGCGACCGGTTTTGGGGTTACTGCAGTTCGTCAGACATGCGTGCGCAGTGTTCTCCTGTTAGGCATCACCAAACTTGGACGATCTTTAGTTAGACTAGGTCTTGAGCCTCACTTGATTAGATGAGTCACCATGTAATTTTTAAGTGGATTCATCATCCATGCATGGTCCTAACGATTCAAATGAGATTCTAATGTGCACAGCTCTTTGAATCATAGAGCAGACAAGAAATAAAAGATAAAGGACCACAAGATGTTCGAAGTCACATTCATTTGGAAGAAAAGTAACCGAAGAAGGCTAGCACACTGACGTCTTCCAATATCGTCGTCTATTTGGTCGGCATAAATGTCCGTGGCTTGCAAAAATCCAGTCACAGATTGGGCGCCATATCACATAGTACTGACTTCCATGGAACCCTTGGGAATCAGCCGGGTTGGTGGTTAGCTAAGGCGCTGGACTCACACTCGGTAGTCCAGGGTTCGCGTCCAAGTTCCTGGTCGATGGATGAGCACAGCTGATGAACCCTAACAAAGATGAAACAGCTTTACAGTGCTGCCATGATTTCCACTGGCAAGCTGGATGTTAATACTGAATCACGAGTCATTTGGAAATATTCCAATATCAAATGGAGAAGAAATGAAAGCTAGCGTTACTGTCATTCTCATTAAAAGCTACTTTTACGAGGAAGAACCTATTCTAATATGTTTCTTCATTTTCCCAATACCCATGGTCCAAATGTGATTCATAAGAAATGTTGATCCAGTTTTGAATTTTCAAGAGATAATTAGAAACCAGCCTTATACCAGACAAGTTATTTTCATTTGGCATATCAGACAGTTGATTGGCCTGTTACTTAAGCAGTCAGAAGAATGGATAGGTGCATCAGAGCTGCATCAGTTGGATAAAACCGTAACCTTGTAGGTCCCCGCATCACCGAAAGTGAACCGCTCCAAGTGAGACAGCCAAAGTTTGAATGTACTGATTCACATATGCCTTAAGATTCAGTGGATACAGTGTGGGTTTATTGTCGATCATTGTAAGAAAATAGCTAACGTCACCCAGACGGTAACCGACCCGGTGCAAATACGCTGGACGATCCAAATGATTTGTAGTTGGGAAAACATAGAGACCTGGTCGACATTTTCAAGGGGTTCAATATTTTTTACAAAGGCATTGTCTGCTCTGTACAGTTTCCGAAAAGGAACATTTTATTAATAATGCCGACTGGCCCTGAGTGAATTATTTTGCCTTCCGAAGTTGACGTGAAAACTGGAGGAAACTGTCATGTTTTTGTTTACTCTTCACTGTTGAGCTGCCTGTAAGTGAGCCATTGTTGCGCGCACCGCAAATGACCCTTTGAAGAAAAAGAATATTTACCGTGGAAGTTGGTCACCATGATTCAGCGACCCGAGGCCTTTCAAACCAGTAGCTGGTAGACGCTATATGGCGTGCAGTGATTCAACGAACCTTCACCAGTAAGCTAGGCGACAGTAATGACTAGGGTGCTCGACTCTTCATCATTCTTCAAATGGTTCGTGTCTCCAGTCGGGCACAATGAAGATTTACTGCTACTGATCCCTAACAAGGATGAACTGGCTTTACGAATAATCCCACAAACCGCATTCAGAAACAACATGGTCCGACACAAGCTCGTTTTCAGTTATTCGTAATCATGTCGATGCAAAGCATTGAACATGATTGGCAATAAATGATAGAGTGGATGACAAGTTACAGTTCTAACTGTCAAAGCATATCCACTGTTTCTTGTGCAGTGTGCGTGTGTGTTTGTGTACACGTGTGAAACGTGTGACGGTCGAAATTATAACAACTAGAATTATAACCTACCACCCACCGTCTCATTAATTGTAAATCACATTTAATGCTATTTATTAGCATGATTATCAATAACTGAAAACGGACTTGTTCGCGACGCCATCTTGTTTCTCAACAACGAAATGATTGTCCCCTGTTTTCGTGGTGTTTTAGTGATTGGTTGGGCGACACTGCTAGATGATGAGCGATTTCGTGTAAAACTTATCGCTGACTACTCACAAAGAACAAATTAAGTGATGAATCTTTTATCACTGACGAAGTCAATCCAGGGTATCCTTCTGTTATTTGCAAAGCTATTAGGAAATAAGTCACCAAGCCTTTGTCAAAGAGAGTGAATCTGGAGATTTTCCATTATTGTTTGATTGTGGGATTTGTTTTGTATTCAAATAAAACATTAACCGACGCGTGTTTACCAGTTGATAGCGAGGATTTTCCACAAAACTTTACGCGTTTAACTGTAAACGTTAACAATGAACATGGTCATTTGGCTGATTTCATTTGGCAAATTACTTTGACAGATTTTTGCAAACATAGAAGTAATACAGTTATGGAAATGCTTCCACTTTGGCGAGACCCGGAAGCGACCATGGATCGAATCTAAGCATTCGCCCTCCCGACTGAGCTGCGAGATCACACCGAAAGACCTTCGGATATTTCACCTAAATATCACTTGTTCACTAGCTCAAATCGCGCAAACACGTGGCATCCACCATAATAGACTTTTAGCAATTTGACTGTCAGAGCTGAATTCCCCAAGGAAGCAATCACCATGGCTAGTTAGGATTAGCAATGAATACACATTATTTGACAAGATTATTGGTAAAAAGCGAAATGATAGGAGAAGAAGGAGACTTTCAAACTGGTCCGTTGGTCGGAAGTAGTGAGAGCACCAACTAGAAGTACCCATAATCCTTTGAGATTTAAAATGAAAGTACTGTGAAGTGTTGTGTTTTCGAACAAAGAAATGTACAAATGGTTTCCTAACACTGACTTTA
The DNA here is from genome assembly GCA_008360955.1 of Fasciolopsis buskii. Taxonomy (NCBI): domain Eukaryota; kingdom Metazoa; phylum Platyhelminthes; class Trematoda; order Plagiorchiida; family Fasciolidae; genus Fasciolopsis; species Fasciolopsis buskii. Next base: position 356,966 of record LUCM01004636.1, on the reverse strand, counting down.
TGAGTGAACTTATAAGCAGTTAACTGTTCCGAACAGCTTTTGAAATGGTACGCAAATGACATTGCCCATAATGCCATCTACAATAAGTCTGTCCGTGCACGTTAATCTCCCCCCCCCTCGTCAGGGAAGATGGGTGTTGCGGTTCTCATGTCTTTGAGATGAACGTTCCACCGGAAGTATTTCCTGATTTCTCCGTGATTTACGTTTCGGTTCATAAAACCATTCTGTCAGCGTTTTCCATTCCCGAGTGGAATTACCGATGCTTTGCTTTAGCGCCTATTGAAAAAGAGCTTCCCACGTACTGGCAGTGGGCGTGTTGCAAAATTTTAGTCTTTCCCAGGAAAAATTGCGGTCATCTGTCCATTGAATTGCCGCTTTATAGTGACGCGGCATGCTGGAATTCCCAACTGCACAGTATGTCCACGATGAAGTCTTATCAAGAGGGAATAAACAAATCGTAATCATGTTTGTTTTCGGGTAGTGGACAAATTTAAGCGTAAAATTCGGAATCTTAGAAAAGTTTACAACCTGAATTCTATACTCAAACTTGTTCAGTGATAGATTTCGATTTCGGTGACGCCTTACTTCGTTGTCTGATCGAACTAAATACATCAGAACGACCTTGATTTCAAGGTTGACTTGCATATTACTCACATTATTCCTTTTACATAATTCAGATAAACACGACTACAATGTATTATTAAGCCCTAATGTAGAAACCATTAAGCATCTCCTAACATCGGTTGGACTGTTCACAAACACGTAACGGGAATGCAATTTGGGATAGGAGACGGATTACTTGCAGTCCACTAAATCAGGCGGGACTTAAAAGAATAAAAGAAGAATCGTGATAAATCGCCTGATTTTTCACTCCCAGTTTGTTTGCTTTCCTACAATTTCTGTCATTTGGACTAAGATACTCCTACCTGGTCGACTGTATTCGCGCAAATTCGACCACCTGCTATAATAACTGCGAAAAATGAAGACTGATGAACACTGCGAAGAACTACCTCGTCTTCTGTTTTCTTTACGGAGCGTCTAAAGCGAGGCCGGAAGGACCGGATCAAATGGCAGCATACTCGCTACCGCGTTTTGAGTAGCTCCCTCTACTCAGGATGGTTGTCGAGGAGTTAGCTAGCACAGAATGCGTTTAAAGTTTATGGGGATTTACAAGCCATTCAACCAGCTTTTACTATTGAACTTAGCCGTGCAAGGCAACTGGATGTGTTCGCTAGTATTGTTTAATGCGATGAATTGAAACCCGAACTTAGGCCGGATTGCAACTTGCGCACATTGTTTGCATCGTACGTTTCGTCCAAAAGTTTCACGTACCTCTTATCGTCTAATCACTAGGTGAACTGAGAACACATGTGATAACAGACCCTATTTATCGGTTTAAGTTTGTCAACTGGCCTTTCTCGTGGAATGAAATTTACGATGTGCGCACTAAACACCGTCAGCAAGGACTTCAGGTTGGCTTCAAAAGAGCTACTTTCATGTCAAGATTACATTGAATGGCGACACGAGCGTGGCTCATGAAAATTCACAATAAATAGTTTTCAGTGGAAAAAACCAGACGCACCAATGGTTCCAACGACATCTGGGAGCCGGGGAGTGGGCGACATAGACACGGCGAGGAATAAATATTTTACTGAGCAATTTCAGTGTGAATAATTGTAGCCCGCTGTGTAACGGATGATTTCGAATGCGAAATGCGTCGGAATCTGTGAAAATTGCGTCGAAAAACCTTTTTTTCTCTTGGAGATTGAATGTGCACACCACCCAAATCAGTAGTATGTTCATTTCGCGTAGCGTGGGAATCCGCTGGGAATAGTGGCTATTCTTTTTTACCACACCGAACAGGTTAAATAGCAGGTACCCTAAAACACTACACCATAAATGCGAAGGGCTAGGGAGAGAGAGAGAGAGAGAGAGAGCAAGAGAGTAGAGTAGATTTGATGGCACGCGTTTGGTATTTTTGACTGCAGAACGCCATTTTCGGACAGTTCGTAACAGTTGAACGCGTACAAACTGTGCGAGGTTTGTGAATTTCATTTACCCACTTCGACAGTCATTGTGAACTAAGTCAGTTAGAGTGTGACACACTTCGCGAGATAATTAACCTACAAGTAGTCTGCGAACATTTGCTCGAACGGTGACTTAGTTTGACTAATCCCAGTGAAGATGGTTGCCGACAATTTCAACTCGATTATGCATGCGTTTTTCATCTCTCATCCGCCCATTCCATGCAATAGACAAGAGCATGTTGGCTGTACAACTCTTTCCATTTCAGATTTCAATCTGTTCCGGTTATTTATTTAGTTGTTTTTTTACTTATATTTATTGGTGACACGTTTGTGGGAAAGTGAACTTGTGAAGTAGGCTGATGCTTTTTGTGCCTGCAATACTCAAAACTGGAAACGATGTGCCTTTGTGTGTGTATTCAGATAGTACCATCATTCGGAATGTGGAATTTTCCTCTACAAGTGAGTGAAAACTGTTCATTCTTTTGAACAGTCAGTGGCAAAAGTCGTCAGACGTCATCTGCCAATTGGAAGATTGAATGGAATCTTGGGCGAAATCTTTGAAATTTAATAATCTGAGCTTGGAATATTTTTAGTCATGAATACAAAAACCCTCTAAGAATAGGAAAAGACTTTAAGGTTTGAAAGTGTTGAATCCAAGGTAGTGTCCAAACGTGGAATAAAAACGCTCATAAAGTGGGACAGTTCTCCCTAGTTGCGTTGTAATTAAAATAACCTCTAGAAATTTGCAGAAATTCGGAGTGATTGGAAGAATTAAGAAAACAAAAGTGCGCCATGTCAGTCGAATGATTCTTTCGTAAGAATGTAACATTTTGAATAGTTTAATTAAAGCATGCTTCTACCGAAGTCCGCTGTGGGACACCAGCGAAAAATGAGCCAAATGAAATTGAAATCCACTTAATTAGTTCCGTCTTTCTCAAGCTGTGATTAGTAGATTCGTGTGCTGAATTTGATGAATTCCCAGGAACAATCACAAATTGAAGAACTGACGCGAACATACAAATTGAACTCCATATTCACGTTACATGTGTACTTTGAAACTCTGCTACACGAATCAAGAAGAGAAGTTATTTTACAGCCAGTTGATCTGATGAGATAGACTTTTCGGGAAACGGGAACCCGGGGGAATAAAGAATCTAGCCCGGAATGTTGAAACGACTGATAGGCAGCATGTAACTTATTCGTAAAAGCAAGTTTATGGTACATTCTATGGCCTGGAGGCAGAATGGGGAGTTAAGATGCAAAAATAGCCCACAACGGAGTCATTAAAATGTCGATGAAAATTATGCTTTCAGACTAAGGTTGCCGCATAATTGTGCAAATTCAGTCAATTCAGTAACAAACCGCTGTATCTCATGAGCTTCCCTGTATAACAAACGTGCTTCACGAGACTCTTGAATGCTGATTCTCAATCTACTAACCCTAATGAGGAGCAAATGAACTGATTTGTCAGTGAAGCCTAAATTTGAGTATACTTCCGTTCTTCTGTATTCTGATTATGCATTCCGAAAGATGGCAAAACGGTTCGTACGTCGAATGTCGTCTGGGTCTGAGAACTCAACTGGTAAAGCACAAGGATATCTGACTTCCATGCACAGGGTCAGTGACTAACAATCACTGGAACATTTCAATAGCGTACGACGATAGTACTTTGAAAATATCACAAACTAATATCAATATTCTGCAAAGCAATCTTACAAACGGTTTCTCAAAGGCTACAGCACACTTGGAACATCGAACATTTCACTCGAAACACTTAAATGGATGACTTGCGAGTAGATCTGAAGTCAGGCATGTATTACAAGTAAGCCTTTCGTGGATATCAGAACAGATGATAGCAGTGCCAAAGTCAAAAGTATGCTACAAAATCAAATCCACCGTTCACTAAGCGTGAAAATTTACTGCTTATAACTTGAAAGCGAATATCTTGATACGCACGAGCACCGTCTGTAACATAACTAACGGCTTAGAAAAAATTGACAAAAGAGGAATAAATTTTGTGTGCTATTCCGATCGGTGTTACCGACAGTTCTATAGTGCCTCGGTAGTGCAAAAGCAACCCATTGCCATTTTCAGCCAGAACACGATCATTCCTAAACCAAGATGCTTGGTGTATATTCCGTCATATGATCCCATCCGGGATCACGGTGTTTGGCTCCGGAAGCAATAGTCAATAACACAATCAATAAAGTTGGCAACGAACTACCGAGGAATATGGCCAATGTTCACCTACTGGATATAATCCCACGGAAACTGGTCCAACACTCTGCGGGGGGAGGGATAAATAAATGAAAAAGTACATAAAGCGAGATGATTGCATCTTGTCCGGCCTAACCAAACGCCGAAATAAAAACCTCAGTTAGCATGAGGTATGGTCTAGCAAAAGGTTTTCGAGAAAGATTTTGAACACGTGGTATTTTGGCTGATTTGGATAAAGCTTCCTTAGGGCAAATTTTGCGCCCGACTAACTAAGGAAACGTGTAGCTTTAAGTAAATGTTTCATTGTGTGTGATTGTGTGATGCTGATATGCGTGACCGTGTGGGTGATTTGATTTCGATTGCACTAATCAAAAAGACCTATCAGCCTGACTTTTAATCATACTTTCTCGTTTATACGTTACGTTGATCTTATTAGAAAGTACCTATTGAGATTCAAACCAAGAGGGTTACCGTGAATCAGTGAGATTATCACTGAGCATCTCGCGGCTTTAACGTATTTTGTTCCTATACTATGAGTGCGTTCTACCAATTTTTCTGGGTGTAGGAGAGAACCCTCATGAAGGGGCAAATAGGCACCGATTGGTTTTCATGCTTCATACGCTTGATATTCGGAAAGTGTGGATGGAAGTGGGTTTTGCATTTCTTCCTTGCTGGCGCACTGATTTATTTAGAAAAGTGTCACCGACTTCACTGATTTTGGCTTCGAACTATCAATAACTGGACTTGGGGTAGGTGAAATAGACCTACGTTTATGCATCTAGTGTCCGCCTGCAAGCTACTGATTTCTCAGTCGGTCAGCCAAAGCAGACTAGCTTGACAACTGATTTTGGGATCGCTTCAACCATGCCTCGGCTTAATGAAGGCTGATCGAGAGAAATGATCAAGTGCATGGTTGAGGGACACGTGCTATCAGGCGTAGGACGTAATTTGTCGAAATTCTTTTTCACCATACAGGTCGGAACATAGATTTGCTCATTTTACTCTGTAAGCCATTTTACCGCAACCGGTAAATGTGGTGAAGTATTCGACAAAGTGATCAGTCATCGAAGACTCGGAAATAACTGAATGGAATACAATGCACATGCGGATCATGACTTACTGAATGAACCGATTATCCATCCAAGCGGTTCGAACAGTTTGCGGTCTACGGAACGGCAGGAGACTCAACATATCTGATCAGTCAAGGACGTTTTGACATAAAACATCATGCAACACCAACTCGCATTACGGGACCGTGAGATTGCTACTTTATCCATGTTGCGAGCGTCACCAGTGCGAATATGCCGAGTCTGAAGTGGAACACAAGCGGGGAGGGAATGATGGTCAGTCAAATATCAGTCATTATGCCACTCGAGTGGGCTTTCCACGGTTCATCAGACATCCCCGCATCCGTCGGCTGATTTCGCAGGCTTTTGGTCTTTGTTCAGTGATTAGTCGACCCCTGAAAGAGAAAGACTTCTCCGTAGGAAACGAAGTCATTGCTAACAACATACGGGGTTACGCAACTAGATCATTTTTGACAGAACAAGATTTAATTTGACCACTGAATGGTGGTTGATCCTGCAGCAACAACAGGGGACCTAGCAGTAAAATCCATGAGTGAACTCTGCAGTATAACAACCGACTCACAATCGTTCGTCCGGGTGAGGCTCACGCGCATTTTTGATGAACCCTAACAAAGACGCAGTTACCGTGGTGCTTACAAGATGTACTTTGTTAATCTGGGAATTGCTGGAACATGCTTACCTATTTGACAAGTTTATTAAAATTCCGGATACCAAATAATTTTACTAAACAAAAATCCCAACGTGAAATATCCTTGAAGCATTGAGCGAACGTAAAAGAGACTGTATTACAGTGGCTAGGTCCTTATCAGATTAACCTCGTTGAGTAACGAAACACTGGATGTTCACAATGCTCACTATGTTTTTGTCCCTAAACGGATTGTTGTTATTGAGCAGCTTCTACGTTATCCCTCGACTTCAAACACGAATGTATTCAAATAATCGATAAAGAAACGTCCCCTTTTGTTCGGAATATGATGACAGTCGTACTTTCGCAAAAGGCTTTGCTCACATCACAAGACTTGGTACATGAAAGCAGCAGATCTTTCGCTAGCCATTTTGATAGCGCTATAGCCGTGGAAACAATGACCGGACTGACCGCTTGGTAAGCGCGTTTGATGATCGTATTCCAAGCCTTACATTCTATAGAATGTGCCTCGGTCCAGTTACACCACAGCAGGTCAGTATACATTGCATAGACACATTTCTTGACTAATTCATTCAAGGATAGAACATTTTTGTCAAAATCGTCCAATAAGACTTTCGTCAGAAAACGCGTTTCGCACAATACGACAAGGAGGCTGCTATTGTAACAATAGTTCGAATGGTTTATGTGAAGTATTTTTCTTGAGATGGTCATTTAGCTGTTTACTATTACTTTAGTGCACCGGCATTTATTAAAAAATGGCCCGTTTGTAGGATGAACACAAATTTAGCTAGTCCTAGATCGACTCAATTTGAAACCATGTGTTTCGCTAATGGTATCAAAGAAGGATAACCAGATCGCCTTGTTCGTAAGGCTGACATCTCAATCAAAACTCAGGTTTTCAACTGACTATGGTGTCAAATTGTCGAACACATAACTAAAAGCTACGGCATTCGACAGGTGTGTCTTCAAGTCTTGTCATGGCCAAATGAAGTCTATTCAAACTGTCCAGCTCTCTTGACAGAAACAGCCACAGTAAATCAATGGGGCCAGAAAAAACGGTTTGCCTTTGGATGTCACTGAAAAAAACAGCTTCGCCAGAAAATATCCTCCATCAAATCCCAATTTGACAGCTGTGCCTCTTTTTGGCTTGATATATAATACGTTCCAAATACTATTTTCGGTCAACTGCCTCTTCTCCGTTTGCACTGTGGCAAAAGTGGACTGCCGTTAGACAGCAAATTACGACATTTTCTAATTGATCATGGAGCAGTTAGAATCAATTTATGAAACTCATCAGCCTTCTCTACCGTTCCAACTGGGATTGGATCGGATGCAACTTTAATTGAGGTTGCCATGAGTTCTTAGGATGGGAGAACGACAAGAATGCGGAACTAAGAGCCCTTTAGCTGACGGTACTGCGTCACTAATTTCAGGAAAACTCGACAAAGCAAAATGGTACATCGGGTAAATCTGAAGAATCAAATATGAGGATAATAAGAGTGCACTAGGACTTGTCTTTACGGATTACTGACAGTTCACAAGGACCTGAGCAAGCCTGAAGCTCCACCAGCCGTTTTGGGCGGTTGTGTACGGCTTTTGTGCTCTTTTCGGTTGTTCGACAGGCGGTTTAGTGTTTAGTCATGGTCACTCATGAGGTTCCCACTGGATAGGAAAGTTGCTCTGATTTTGCCATTCCTTATATGTCAGATTCTGATTTCCTGTAGGTGTTGATTACTACTTATTTCCTAAAACAGCTTATGAAGATCAACTCCGTTTCACGGAAAAATTAGTCCCTTTTCTTGACCAGTTTGGAAATCAAAAAGGTGGGATTCTGAGTTAGCATTTTCGCTAAAAAGCCTGCACGCATGTTTCCGGGCATATAATGCTAATGATATGGCCGTTAAAAAATTGCATACATTGCCGACAGAACAACTGAATACTTGAAAAATCCCTTAAAAGCCACGTTTCAGGTAGGTAGATTCCTAATTATTTTTTCTTCATAAGATAAGAAAACCCAAGAATAACGAATTTATGTGCACAAGGAACTAGTCATAGCGGGTGAACTAGTCCTGCAATGAACTGCATTTTATCCAAAGACGCACAAAAACAGTTCCAATCGCATTTAACGATTAACAGACTAATTCCGCGGTCAACGTTACCGTGATTGTTGCAGCTACCTCTAACGTTGAGATTCTATGCTTGAATTTATGCTTTTGACACATCGGGTAAGATTATTTTCCTTTATGGAATGATATTCAACTTCAAACCGGCCGTGAATATTGACGCCATCTACAAAAATGTGTCATATTTTTGTCACTTATTTGCCTACCATCGGCGGAGAAAGTTTCATTTGAATTTACAGCAAGTTACAAGAGCTCAGAAAAAATTCAACTGAATTTACAATCGGTTCATTCGAAATGAAAAGAGTATAACACCGAATGTGTCTCACCTGGTGAGCTTCAAGGTCACACACATGACTTCTTTGCAATTTCAACAACTCACCATTTTGATATCGACCTAATCAAAAGCACTTCCCGAATTTAGCCAACTGATGGTGTGTCCACGAAGAATAACTCATTCTGTATGAAATCCGAACGTCCAATCGTGTATGTGGTCTTGGGCAAATGTCATTCTAACAGGTAAGCACAAGAAGCTTTATATGATCTGCCAAAATAAAAAGATCTGAACTAGCTAATCAGTAGATAAAAGGTCTTGTTTGAAGTTGCCTACACAAGCTTTGGAACTCTGCAGAATTCGAAATATGTTGGAAAAACTTGCCGAAAAACTGCTCTGTTGGGGTCAGGATAGAGTTACAGCATTATTTCAGGTAAAATAAATTAACATAAGACAAGCAATGAAAACTTATTCACTCACTGGGGTTGTGAGTGTATTCATCAACAGTGTTTCCTGAATTATCATTAATTTTGTGAGTCCTCAGATTTCCAATTAGCATAATCCGACGACGATTTGTCGAGTGAATAGTTCTCCGCATGAATAACTGTCGATGACCAGATCGCCAACATCCCGGAGTTTGCGGTTGCTTAGGCTGATTCGAATCCCACGTGGTTAGGCAATCCCAGTTTGAGGGCTTGAAAATGTTCATGGAATACTGCTTCACAGAATGACGTTGACTTGTCAACTGAGATAGCGGAACGCTCCGAGATAAGTTCAGACACATGGTTCATGGTACTTGTAGTTTGCAAAAATGTTTTATGATCCCATAAGATTTTGACCCCACCTAAACTCATTGAAATATGAACGTTTGAATGACCCGGTCTTGGTACACAAGAGTTATACCAAATGGATATGTTCTGACGGAAAACAAAGTTGAATCAGAGTGATTACGTACAGATCGATATATAAGTGGGAATCCGCCAAAGATATCACTGAGCTCCGCGGTATTCCCCAACACATGTGTATCAAATGGAGAGTGCCTATCTTGGTTTTGATTCAGTCTAATTTGGTTTTTGGTTAACGATGACTTTTGAGTATCTGGCGCCTGGATGCGTACATGATTAGTCTTTTCTGGTTGACAGAATCATCCAATTTATTTCGTTCTGATAAAGGAACGATCCGGTTATTTTGACAAGCTTCAATGAGACCTCTAACTTCGGTCCCAGTTTTTCTGTTTTTCGTCAAACAACATTCTCATCCAGTGAAAGAATTTGACTGCTACTTGCCATGTGAATTTGTTGAGATCAACAGTTGTTATCGATCTTCGCTTCATATATTTTTTCCCTACGAAACCATATATCCAGATTGCGTTTGCTGATCATCCCACGGGTATCCATGTCACAGGAACTGATGTGACTTATTTTGATGAAATCGCATGGAAGTCATGTGATGTTGTCCGGTACAGCTTCACTGTGGCTTGCAAGTAGTACCAAGCAAGCGGAATGTTTGTGATTCAAGAAGGAGAAAAACCAACACTCCTCGACAATCATTAGATCAAAGTTATTCCACCAATGATACTTCTGTACATTTAATCCATATATATATGAACGCCTTGTGAATAAATCTGAATGCCTTCTCTATTCCGCATTGTGGACTGCGGCCATTCCAGCGGGTAGTGTTCTATTTTGATGGGCATCTTAGACATCTTAGTCAGAAGCACAACAGTGTAATTCTCTGAATCAATTATCACTCGACCAACGAATGCATCTGCATTATGAGTAGCAAGTCACGTTTCTACTGCCTTTCGTTCGACATCTATTGGAACCATTTACCCTGAGTACTCTAGGTCGAAGACGTTCAGTACATCCCCTAATACTTCGAGCTTAAAACTAAGAAAAGTTATAATAATCAGGCATACACAATTGCATAAGCATCCCAGTACACTGTATTTGACGTGGGTGAGATCGGGAGTCCTGTGGAGCCCAGAGATATCATCTGCTGGTTCCTAATTATCTATGGACCGTGTGATCGATTGTATAGTCGGTCCCCCACGACTTCAATGCCCATCAGGGCAAATTATAGACAAGTAGGTACCAGGATGGTATCATGCAGCTTGTTATCTCCCTATCAATCCATGTATTTTCAGGATTCGACAAGTCTCTAAACAATTGTTCGTAACTGGCGAATGTCATCAACTATGAGATGTCTACTAAGTTTGGCTCGGTTCCCCACTTATGGAAGTAACCACGATTACCTTCGGAGGAATGTTCTTATCCCTAACTGCATTCCAACGAATTGCAATGCTTGGAAGGTAAACGGAAAAACACCAACTGCAATTGCCAAGATAGCTACACAAGTTGAGCCTCTGTCGATGGAACCTTTCGCGCGGGACCCGCTAAAGTTGAATACGAGAATTAAATGAAAAAACGAAGTTACCGTGACTGTGCCTCTGTCGGGCTTTGGTTTGGACCTAATGTGTGCCTCGTTGATTGTCAAGGTGCAGTGATCGAAGCACGGATATGAAGTAGGTTGATGGAATTTACAAAAAAACGCATTTCGGGAGAAACTTCTCGCGGTCTAGCAAAGGTTTTTCTCAAAACCAATATCCTCAGTTTTCACACAAATTGCATTCACAGTCAGTATGCCATATGCAGGTATACGTTAGGTCCAATCGATGGCGGACAAAAGTCCCAAAGGGAAGAAATTCCTATTTTTAGCGACATTATTTTGGTGAATGGCATCTGTAGTGTATCGGCTTAAGGTAGTCTAATTGTTTCTGAATGCAGCCACTTAGAAGCTGAGTAACGCTGTTCTGACCGGCTCGCACAAGTATTCTCGATCAGAAGAAAGAACCCGCGTTTCAAAAGTTTCCATCTGTATGTGTAAGATATTCACGTTGTCACCTTTTTATCGTGAAAACGGCATGTATTCACATGATAATGTGAGTCTGCAAACTTGAACAATCAGCGATGTACCCTGATCGATGTTTAAAAATAAATAAAAAGAATGGTGAGTAAAATGCAGGACAGGTAAGTAAGAGGAAGGGAAGATCCATCATATCATGAACCACGATCTCACATCCTTCCTTTTTTCAGGTTCTTCTTGATTTTGTAGAGGTGGATTAAAAGATTTGAAATAAATGGTTCATGCATTTATATATGGTCTGATGTGAAACGGTAACTGAACAATTCTTGAAGGTAGGCAGGCCTTGAAATCATGCAGAAATCACGTCCCGTATCACACAGAATAGTGAATTGGGAAGCTAACATGTGAATGGTGTATGGCGAGCCTTGCAGGATTCATTAACGAATGAGTTGCGGAAGGAATTACCTAACAATTTTTGACATAATACATATTTAATTCCGAGATCGGTCTCGAAGCTGATCTGGATCGTTATAGAGCATGGATAGCCATATCACTTTGTTTCTACCAAAGACGAGGCAAAAGGTGTCCAATTTTTGTCAGCCTTAGGGAAATCTATTTCTGCTGTTTCTCCAAAGAATGATCAGGAGGAATCCGGAGTTTCAGAAGATGGCTTTTCCGAGTTTCTTCCATTTTTTAATTTTTTTCTTAAAGCCATCCAAGAGAACATGAAATTAATACCCGCGAAATTTCAGCCCAAATGTCATCGTCTCATATCGACTGGAGATCAATATTCCATGCTCAAACGTGGACTGAGCAGGTTCACATTTAGTCTTGAGTTCACTCTCCAAATGGGATAGCAGAGTAGAATCACACAATCAGCCCGTACGTCAAAAGCGAATCCTAAAACAGTGATGAACCGCTGAACAGAGGTAATTTGGACCAGAAGAACCAACGGACAATATTGTAGAATGTCGTTTATTTTGTTTACATCATTCGACAAGTCACTTGCTAACAAAATCCGTTTCGGCAATGAGTTGTTATCTCACCCATCTCCGTAACAGTCGATCGGCCGATAATTTTGGACTAATCGTTTTCTTGAAAGTTAGTCCTCCGTTTTTTGTTTGTCCATTTGTTTGTCTGTTTGTCCGTTTGTCGGTTGTCTGTCTGTATATCTGTTTGTTCGGTTGCTTGCTTGCTTGTTTGTCTGTTTGTCGATCCTGCCTGTCTATCCTGAGGTCGCCACTGTCTATCTGCCTGTCTGTCTGTCTATCTGTCTGTCTGTCTGCCTGTCAATGTATCCATGGTTGCTCTACGAATACATAATCTTTGCCAACGTTATGATTTGTCTGCGTCTTTAATGGTACCAACTTCACTCGTATTTTGTTCGGTTTCTACCTGAACGAGGAACTTGGAGTGATGAAAGTTCGTGAACCGATAAGCCTATTTAGTATTGCGTTTGATGTTTACACAAAATCGAATACTAATGGCCCAGATTGAATAAATCCCAAAAGTTCGTCTGAGAGGCGCGCACCGATTCACATCCCAGTTTGGTGGAAGAGCAAAGTTGACAGAATCAGAATGAACTTTCCAACCGTTTTTCAGTGAGAATACAAACCGGTGTCCTCTCGTGTTTTGTCATGCAATATTGAGCGCCATTCATAGCAGTTGTGACTGTGAGGGAATGACAAATTGCCTACTACGGTGGTCTCGTCGTGACCTAAAGTGTCTTCTTTGTGGACGAAAAACCGCAACCGGTGGTTCTCGATAGGAAGCAAACAACTAACGATAATGGCAAAGCAGGGCGAAATGTTCTGCCTCTGCGGTTTTTCATCGACTGCAGATTCGAGGTTCGAGATTGTAAAGACCGGACAATCACAGGGAAACACGCAAGCACTTTTACGTTTTGGGATTTCCATAGGCGCATTGCACTTCACGAATTTACTCTCGCCACCCATTAAAGTCGTAAAATGGAAACTCAGCAAGCCTTGGACGTGAGCACTGAAGATGATTTACCCAAAAGTCGATTGATATAAGATGTTCTTTTGCGTTGCCTTCGGCATGTTAACCTTTTAACTTTATTTGATGGTGTGGCCAGGAGGGAGGGCACCAATTTCGAATCACTTTCCACCTTTCTACACTCGATGCGGATCTGATTCCAAGTTGTGCTCTGAGCAGTGTCTTGGCTGCCAAGGTGCGGTCATCTGAAAATGATAAGTGACTAGTGCATGTGAGTGTCCGTAAGTAAGAAATTACTAGAAAGAAATCTCGTGATAATTGTCCGAGAAACCTTCTTCGGCCGCTGCTCCATTCATTAGTCTCTAAAAGCTCCCCTTGTTTTTTAATAGCGTTAAGATGAGTAAACCATTCCACCTGTTCAGTAATTACTGAACCTATGGTATTATGACAAAATTTCCACATGGAGTTGTCAATGTCTTTGTTTGACAGTCCTCACTCCATGCAACTTTCAATTTATTTTCTGTTTTCAGATGAGCAGTGGATGGGCAGTCCTGTGTGGATACACCATGCACGATGGAGTATAAGTGGTATAAGGTGATTTCAGAATATGCGTAATTTTCATTTGAAAGCCTTGATTACAAAGAAAAAACTGTGCAATAGCGGAAACATGGGGGAGACAGAAGTATGGGAAAAACAAGTGAATCGTGCTTCGCATTGTTTTGTAAATATGTTTATTATAATGTAATTTTAGTGTTCCTGAGATTAACTATTTGCTCGTTCGAACTACAAAAATTCCCTCAATGATGTCCTGCTGATGCGCAACTGTACTGCTCCATACAATCCCTATGGAACGCATAGGATGCATGTCAACGCAGTTTGGATGCGAATTTTGAATAAATCGTTCTGTCCAAAAAAAATTAGCACCTTCGACAATTATGGACACAAACATGTTCGAAGAAGCATTGCTGTCTCCCGCAATTTCACCCGTTTTTGCATGCTTGGAAGGAGATGACAAAAAGACAAGGTTAATGGAATTGCAGCTCATCTATCGAGCCGGGGAGATGTGAAGATCAGAGAACAACTGAATTCATGTACACGTACGACTTAATGCCAAGATAGACTGATTCTCACGGTCAACCGAGTCTGTGCTCAAAGTACTCGCTGATGCATGCTGATAAGCAGAGCCTCATTGAACGCCACTTGTTTTCGGTTTGTATTGCGCACCAGTAATTTGCAAGATTGGGTTATGTCAACCTTGTAGTTCGATATGACTAAGCTCCTCGAGATTCGGGAGGTCGAGGATTATCGTTTCGTTTACGAGGTCATGGAGACTAGGGTCAGTCTCACTTTGGAGCAGACATTCGGTATGTGCTCTGACACTCGTGGAATTGGGCAGCGATCCGTTTTGCCAGTTTGTGTGTGTGTGTGTGTGTGTCAGCCCAACTGCAAGTGAACTGATAGAAAACGTGTGAGACGTTCTCGGGTTAACAAGACAGTTTGAATGATTTTGGCAGGTTAAGCTTTCGGTTGTTTGTTGTAGACAACTGTGCTGCTGGATACGTATGTCTAATGATAGATTTAAGGTTTGTACTCATTTGAATAAATCAATGTTCACCTTCAAATGGTAAGGCAATGGAGCTTCCTTATTTCGTGTAGTGAGCGTTTTTTTCGTATGATTTCCTCTGTCTCCGGTGATGTTCGATGAAATTTTCCCGATCAACTATTGGTCAACAACATCCGTTCCGTGAACCCTTCTTTGTGTACTTCAGTAAGGGTGCGAAATTTTCTGAACTCTGCAGAGCATAATTTAAACTCATCCCCATTTATATGCCACTGGTGCGAAACTCACCTCAAGTGGCATCCAAGTAGATGTTGCGTTGTGCTGTTCCATCGGAACATATGTTCACTAAGATGTCGAAAAATGGTGAGCGATCGATTTTTTCTCTTTGTGAGAAACACAAAGTTTGGGATGGATGGAATTCAGGGTGTTGATAAGAGCGTCCAACCGTTCTTCGTTAGAGAAAATTAAGATTTTCTCAATGTAACGTCTGTCACAAGGGAGTTTCAAAATTTTATCGAGGACATTTCGCACGATTATACCCCAAAACACGTCTTCCAAGGTTCAACCCAAAGAACGTCCTATGGTCACACCATCAGCTTGCTTGAATGCTTTCCTCTCAAAACTAAAATGACTATTCGCAATGCACAAGAGAACAAGGTTCGCAGCTTACTCAGGGTGAATAGGTAAACGAATGTTGTGTGAGGAATAATAGATCACGGAAGACAGCAACTGTTTCAGGAGGAGGTAATTCTGTGAAACGGGAAGTCAACATAAACCGAGTACATTTCGTGGGAACTCAGACACACGTTGTTGGACAAATATTGCACCCTTCAAGCAAAACTTTGTTAGTCGTCTTCGAGCGGGAACGCGTATATCCACAAGTGAATGAGCAGTTTTGTGAAGCTCAGAGTTTTGCATGCATAGTATCGGTCACAACGGAACTCCACATCTGTGAATTTCCGGTGATCCCTCAATGAGGTCTTCTGTATTCTGATTGGTTCCAAACGTTATACACGTTTTTGGAAGTGAGACGATTCAGTAGTAGAACTTGCAGCTGTCTTGATATCTGCTTCTCTATCAAGAATGTTCCGGGACTAAGCTGGTTTGAGATCGCCTGGGCACGTCATAAACACTTAATTCAGTTTGTCTATTTATTCTTTCTGGCCGGCGGTAGCAAATGGAGAAGGTCGTCGTGTTCGGACGTGAAGGTCACGGGTTCGAATCCTACCACCTTCGTCAACTTCCCCACTTGGGATCCCTCTGTTGGCCGCGGCCCCCTTCCTGAAAATTGACGTGCCT
>LUCM01004636.1:325247-340903 GCA_008360955.1 Fasciolopsis buskii | reverse complement strand
ACCTAAACTGGTTTGAATCGCTGCACGTCATCAAACACTTAATTCAGTTTGTCTATTTATTCTTTCCCTGGCCGGCGGTAGCAAATGGAGAAGGTCGTCGTGTTCGGACGTGAAGGTCACGGGTTCGAATCCTACCACCTTCGGTCAACTTCCCCACTTGGGATCCCTCTGTTGGCCGCGGCCCCCTTCCTGAAAATTGACGTGCATTGTTGTTTCATTATTATGGGAAGTAAAAGGTAAAATGTGAAGGATCTTCTTGGAGAGAGAATACAATTTCCATTTGCTTGAGTTCTTTTGTGACATCCCCTTACTGAAGTGGTCTATATCACCAATGGTCATTTAGAGGAGGCAACATTAATAGAAATCTAAAATCTATCATTAGACATACGTATCCAGCAGCACAGTTGTCTACAACAAACAACCGAAAGCTTAACCTGCCAAAATCATTCAAACTGTCTTGTTAACCCGAGAACGTCTCACACGTTTTCTATCAGTTCACTTGCAGTTGGGCTGACACACACACACACACACACAAACTGGCAAAACGGATCGCTGCCCAATTCCACGAGTGTCAGAGCACATACCGAAATGGTTGTCAAAGTGGATGACCCTAGTCTCCATGACCTCGTAAAACGAAGCGAAATCTCCGACCTCCCGAATCTCGAGGAGCTTAGTCATATTGAACTACAAGGTTGACATAACCCAATCTTGCAAATTACTGGTGCGCAATACAAACCGAAAACAAGTGGCGTTCAATGAGGCTCTGCTTATCAGCATGCATCAGCGAGTACTTTGAGCACAGACTCGGTTGACCGTGAGAATCAGTCTATCTTGGCATTAACTCGTACTTTATCGGCAATTGTATATATGAAACTATGCACCTAGCTTAATCCACTGTATTTTTCACAGTCTGCTGTGTACTTATTTTATTTCCTTAAATTCACAATCGAGAGGCACTAGCGAAAGGCATGTCGCGTGGAAAGTTACGACACCATCAGGATTCGGCAATAATTTTATGAAAATATTTGTGAACGACGAATAACGGTTTTTTCGCGACCAGAGGCTAGGAACAAACAAAAACAACCGCAGACCTAATCCATTCCTAGGGATTAGAATGATCGACGGTTTCTATGAGAAGAGTTTGCGTTCGTCAGAAATAGTAGATGATCAGAATAAACTTGATTAATATGATTTATTTGAATTGTTTTGATTTCTGGAGACAGAAAATGGATCGCTGACATATCTTTTTCTCCTCGAAATATGAAGCTTCGGCTTTGAAATCACTAGCAATGGCCACGGCATCCATGGTAGGCCTATTTCGAAGTGAATAGAACACGTTCTGGTAGAACTCGTACTGAGCTTCAAGAAAGTTGTAGTCGGTGGGACCATAACAAGCAGGACATACAGTCATCAACAGTTCATCCGACTTATGTTTACACTCACAGATCCGTCCAGCCGAACTGCACACAAACGACTATTGGCCGGGATTTAGTTCAACAGTGTAGGCTATGGTCGTCGAGGCCATTCTGACTCCAGGATGTCCTCGAGCACTGGACATCAGATCGACAGACGTACGAAGAGGGAGGCGATAGAATGTTATGTCTAAGCTAGGCAGAATGATTATAGAACTCCAGTCTTGTGTGCTCATTTTGGAAACGGAGAATACATCTCGTTTAAAAATTGCATTTAATCTAACTAAGGTAGCTTTATTCCCTATCATTTGCAAACAACGAAGGCATTCAAGTAAAACGAGTACCCTGTACTTTTTGTCCTTCCACAACTAATCCTATCAACCTGCTCTATCGAACTATATAATTCGTGACATCCCGTAGGGCCTCTTTTTGGCAATGGTGAAGATGCATATTCTTTAACCCTTTGATTTTTTCTCCATGCTTAAGGCGGGCCAGTTTCTTCCATCTATCCGTGCAGCATTCTTCACGCCAATTCTTTCTGTGTCTTATGTGTTAGTGCCTCCATTCAACGGCAATCCTCATCATTGTGGCCCCAACCAGGAAAGCGGAAGCACCAGTTGAGGTCAATAGGGTAGTTATTTTCTCATTCCTCCTTGCCAGATGACAGCCCGATCGCCAAGTCGCTTCTTCCAGCCTTGACCTTCACGTAAAAAGTGCGCGAAAAGCAAACGACGGGCAGACATGCGTTTTACGTGGCCAACCCGAGGTGATGCAGAGCTGTTCTCTCAGTCAGAGGATCAGTGCCTCCAAAGTATGTCGGTGGACCTCCTCATTGTTCACCCGAACTAGCCACTAAACATGAGCAATGCTTCCAACACACCGGCGGTCGAACACAAAATGTCACTGGGCAACCTCAACACGGCTAGGCCAATTGCATCAAACGCACAGCAGAATTCTACGAACTGAGGTGTTGTACACCCTCTCCTTGGGGGATAGCCGGATGTCTTGGCCTCAGCACAAGTGCCGCAGGTTCGCGAAAGCTGCTCTGGCTTTCATAATTCGTGACGTGACCTCCTCCTCAACACTTCCGCCGGGTGTGATCAGACTCCCGAGCAACCTGAATCTATTTACTACTTTTAACCGATCACCACAAAGAGTAAGTACAGGTACAGGCTCCTGCCAATCTAGAACAAATATTTTTCATTTGAAGGTGCTAAGTAGATACCATATCTGGATAACTCAATCACCAAGCGGTTTGATGCACGTTGAAGCCCACGTACATTGTGGCTCAACAAGTACATACCGGCGCACTGTACGTCAAAACTCTGTTCTCTGTGAATAGTTCAACTCCACGGTCTAAAAGACCAGGTAATGCGTTCTGCTTGCACGTGAAACAATGCAGGTGGATGCCAGTTCTCTGCGACCAATTAACGTCATCACGGAGGTGGACTTCCCTAAAATTCATCGAGCTACTGAACCAGATGAGCTGTACCAGAGGGTTCTCTAGGATGGCGGGAAAGATTTAGCATGGAAGCTGACAAAGCTTCTGATGTCGACCTTGGAATACAAACAAATAACTACGAAGTGACGCAACTTGGAAGCTGTGTCGATTTACAAGGAAGGTGATCGATCGTCGTGTGAGAACCGCTGAAGAATAAATTTAGTGGGCAATGTATGCAAGCTATCTGAAGACATTGTCAATCGCCAACTGTCTAGTGTTCACAAAAGGCGTATTCTTGAGCCTGATGCTAAGTTTCGACCCGATAGGGACTGTTGGCACGTAGGTACACCTGAAGTACGTCCAGGACCTTTGTCTTTCCCGGTCTGAAAGCAGCATCCCAAAGTGAAATTCCGAGGCAGTTTTCCACTGAGGCGCAGAGCAATTCATTTCTCATGAGTTAACGTAAATAGGGACACTGGCCAAAGAACACTACATATCAGGAACGCATCTGAAATAACTGCAAGATTACTCCAACCCCAAGGAAGTACAGTGGCTCACAGGTGGTCCAGAACCATGGGGATACTGGTATAGAAACCCAAAACTGAAAAAAGAGGAATCGTTGTGCAAAAATCAACTCCATGACTTGTAACAAACGCTGCCTTGGCCATGCCGATAGAAAAGTAAAGATTCGAACGCACAATCACAAACTACCTACAATAAGGCATGACCCACTCGCTCATATCCGTCCACGAGGACCAATGCGGATAAAAACAGTCTGGATGGAGAAAAAATTCTAGATCAAACAACCACGAGGCACGCAGGGGAGATTCTGGAAGCCCGGTACTCTTCAAAGCATTTAACCATTAGACATATCCAATTGGACCACATGTACAATCGGGCGAGTAACAAGCCGTTCAACCAGACAAGAAGGCCGGAGTGAAATGATACGGACCTACAGTCAAGCCCGAACTATTCATAGGGAAACAACTAAAAACCATATCACCAAATACTAACAAACTGGATAAGAAAACAACACCAACAGTTGGAGAAACTGGACCACTCAAACCAGGCATCGGCCCTCCATGGTCAAAGTACATGTCGACAAAGTTCATGCAGTACAACAGACGTCGAGTTACCAGGTCCAGTTAATTCAAGAGATCAGAAGCCAAAACTAATGTCCAGCCCATGTCTCGGCACTTGGAAACCTCGATACAAAGTACGATCAGTTGGCTTCCATCATTTCATTTTCTTTTGTTTCAGTGGGGTGTGTCGACGAAGAGAAAAAGGCCAGAAACAGTGAAGGACGGCGGAGTAATTCGAAGGACTGGACTATAATTTCTTTTTTTCAATGAAGTTGCATCGTTATTCTAGTATGCCACCTGTGATAAGTCGCGTTTCGGTGATTCCTTCTTCCCCTTATTGGATGTTGCAAACTGGTGCCGCTAACCGGGGAAAATCACATTACATCTAAGAATCAAGGGCAAATTACTGGTGATGGCGGCAGTGAAATACAAGTAAAACATATTGTCTCACAATACGATTTGGTTATGGGAATCACTCGGCTCCTTGGCCAAAGCGGGTTCCAGACAAATCATTCGAGGTTTTCACTAGTTCTAAATGGGGGAGGGATCAAGTGTTACGGTACAGCAGATTGTTTCTCGCGGAGGAACAACCGGAAGTCATCCTGAGTTTGTTGTCCGGTGAAGCGTATCACCGGGTCAGTGAAGCGATCATGTTTAGGGACGAGAACATACACAAAGATTTTAAAACAATCAGGCACTCCAGAACATCCAATGGAAAACCTGGAATACCTTCCACAGCGGCTAAAATTGGCCAGGAAAGATTTCGGCATCTACGTGCGAGCGGTGAGACAGTTAGCCCATGGAGACTACCCAGAGGAAGAAAACAAATAAATTGAATACCGAGTGCTGGAATTGCTGGTTGTAGGCGTGTCTAATTCGGCAATGAAAAGGCCTTAATGTGCGGAAATTGTAAGAAACTTAGCAACGCCAGGAAGTTTGTGGAGGCAGCGGAAAGCCTCAAAACTTCGATATGTTGGACTCCGGAAACCAAGTGCTGTGTATTCCGGAGTCAAGCATAATGCTCGAAGGACTCCGGCTGCTGAGGGACACCGAGTAAGATAGCCCGGTGAAATCGAAAAAAGATTTAGCGTCCCGGACTCCGGAAAAAATTCTGGAATCACCAACGTAGAAGATTAAGCCGAGAGTGGAGAGGCTGACTGAGACGCGGAATGATTAGAACAGAATTCCCAACAGGTCTCACAAAGCGGTCTACCACCCCTGCTGTCATAGTTCATTTGGCCGGCGGTGGCCAAACGAACAAGGTCCTGGCGTTTGGACGTGAAGGTCACGGGTTCGAATGCTCCCACCGTTGGTCAACTTCCCCACTTGGGAGCCCTCTGCTGGCCGCGGCCCCCTTCCTGAAAGTTGATGTACACTGTTGTTTCATTAATAAGGAAAGTAAAAGACAAAAGATTAAAGATGACCCAAAACCGTTGTCTGTTAGGGACCGGAGCAAAACGGAGCCTTGCGAATGCTGCTACAGTGCGATGCTGGAATAATGTCGAATTATTACCATGCGAGTTTGTGATGTCTACTGTTAGTAGAATGGAGCTATATGAGATGAGGTTCTTGATGATGGCTCTAGAACTGGATAAACTCGTTTTCCATCACCCAATAATAGTGGTGAGAGATGCTTTCAAATGATTTCACAATCGGTCACAGTATCCTAAAGAAGTGTGAATGTCATAGATTTGGCGAGCAGGACGTTGCACGTCCACCGAAGTCATGCGGAAAACGAGACGGGAAGGACTAAGGAGTTCTACATTTGTGCGTCAGAGATGTCTGAGAGCGTGCGCAAACGACGGCCTAGAGGAGTATTGAAAAATAGTGAATCTACTGAAGAAAGCAATGAACTTGCGGAATCGATCATGCGGGACAGCGAGAAACTGGGAGGAACAGGTGTCATCATATACTGCATCGATAAATAGAAAGCGGAACTCAACAAGTCAGCTCCTAGAAGTGTGTCGGTACATTATCAAGCAGAAGTCAGATAAATTACTGAGGACATGTTGAGAAACAACAGAATGCAACCGTCACAGGTCCTATGAGCTGCGCCAGTAATGTTATTTTGGAAGAGGGATTGTAAATTGCCACAATGAGGTTGGAACGGGGAGCTGAACTTCGTGAGCAAATAGGATTCTTTTCACCGCCAAATAGGAAGGACTTATTTGATGCTCTGTGGGGTGCGAAATATTTCATCACTTTGGTTCTGACTTCAGGGGATTGGGAATCCATCTGGGACCCAGAAGTTTAGAACAGACCTCGTCTGGGATTCCTTCAGGCCTGTATGAGTTTCAGACTGTCTGTTGGTCTGACAAATGCCCCTGTCAAGTTTCTTAGATTAGTGAATCTCACTTTGTAAGGATTAATTCCGTCAAAGTGCACAGTATGCACTGACGACGTCCTGGTCTACAGGAGAACCATAGACGAACACTTGAAGAACCAGGTGCTGATATTGGGACGAATCAATGAACTTGGGTTTAAAGTGAAACCAACCAAGTGTAAATTCTTCTGCACTGGAGTGAGCTTTCTGGACAACAAGATAGAACAAACTCTCAGCTGGTCCACTCTAACTTGCACGACGGACCTGAGAAGCTTGCTCTGCCCTTGTATCATATTATCGCAAGTTCGTCAGGGCGTTGGCGAGACAGCTAAACGATCTATGGTGGAAGGATGCCCAATTTAGTTTGAATGGAAAACGAGAAAAGGACTTTTAACACCTACTTCCAGTGCTGTGTTCATCACTGGTCTGGGCTGTACCGGACCTACTCAAGAATGCGAGGGAGTTCATTTTGAACGTTAACTCACGCAAGTACCCTATAAGCGGAGTCATGTCGCAGGTAGGAGCGGACGGTCGTAAACAGCAAAACATTATCCAGAAAAGAAAGAAATCACTGCACTGCCAGAAAAGAAATGCTGGCTTTGGAGACATTCGTGAAGAGACATCCATAGGCACTGATCATCACTCGTTAATTCAGCTACATTCATTCAAGGTTTCGCAAGGACAAATCACGCAATGACAAGAACAGATACAGAATTTTCAGTTCGTGACGGAGTACCGTGAGAGCAAGCGACATGCAAATGCTGGTACATTGTCCAAGCGATCCATTAAGAAATTTTGAGAATGCCCGTTCTGCAATGTCAATTATGCGACACAGGTCAGTCTTGGGGGGAACACTAGAGAGCACTGGGTATCAACGAAATCATTGGTAAGGAAAACCGCGTGCTTCTATTAGCTAGGAGATATGAAACCAACATGGCACTAAACAACCAGCTATATTTTCTGGTGGAAGTAGCTGTGAAGTATATGGGGCTTGCTGAGGGTTGTAAATAGCTTGCTGATTTCCCAATACAGATCACCTTAACGGTTTGGTTGCGGTTGACACTTGCTGATACGGTTACCGAGATTTGGCTCACGTTGGTTTTTCTGTTTCTGTACTTTGCAGGTCTGTTACGCAACTCCTTCGAAGATCATTTGCCCGGTGCTTGTTACACCCGTAAACAGAGAGGAGAATCACCAATTACACACAGTGGTTGACGATGTCCGTTTGACTGGTAATGAAATGTACGATCTCGCCATTGTTTTTGCCTAGTCCGTGGTCACACCAGCACAAAGACACTTAACCGGCACAGCTGACTCCAGATGATAATCGACAACTGCAGTTTCAGCTGGAATTCTCACTGTGGTGGTTGTCTAACCAAAAGTCCTGGGATCCGAGCTGACGTTATGAGCAGACCAAAGAAACCTTGCATTGAGTAGCAACTACCACGCAGGACTGCTTGTCACATAAGCCCCAGAAACAATGGATAGACACTTGACCTCAGTAGCTATGCTACATGTCCGCAGATTCATTCCCCGGATATAACACATAATGAGGCGCCCAGATCTCTGAGATGCCAACTGACTAGGAGTTTGAGAAGTGACCGGGAGCAGTGGTGGATAGGAATGTATAAGGAGATGTAAAGGGATGGGTGAATTTGGTATGTCCAAGGCATGGCGAGAAGGTAGGAAAATCACAACTAGTGTGCTCTTCTGAGTGAAATTATCAAGTTGGGATCTACGAGAGCTCCAAACTTCATAGTGTGAGATGACAGGCTATAAGGATAAATGCAACAGTCAGTGGTATTCGTATGTTCGAACTACTTGTTTCCTACATTTCCTGTTACTTATGATTTTATAATTTTTCTTTCACTTCTATTGGCCGCCGTGACGTAATAGCCAAGAAAAGAACCTTTTGAGATCCAAGCCTATACTGTTGCCTTATGTGAAATGCCGCTGCCGGAAACGATTGTTTTGCTA
The DNA here is from genome assembly GCA_008360955.1 of Fasciolopsis buskii. Classification (NCBI taxonomy): domain Eukaryota; kingdom Metazoa; phylum Platyhelminthes; class Trematoda; order Plagiorchiida; family Fasciolidae; genus Fasciolopsis; species Fasciolopsis buskii. Next base: position 332,668 of record LUCM01004636.1, on the reverse strand, counting down.
AAGAGATACTAAACCTTGACGCGTCTCCCGTTACAACCGAGCTCACCGATGCCGTCTCTTCATCGGTGGCGCCTTCATCGTGATTCTGCTGGTTGAAGCATCCCTGCCCAACATCGTTCCTGGAAAGTGTTATGCATTAATTATAAACAAAGGTGTGAAACAGCTCTACACTTCCCCGTTACGCCGATACCTGGGTCCGTCTCTTCAGACACTCCATTGTTAGAAGGGGTTTGTTCTGTTTCACCTTGGGTGGAAAATCTGATAAGGAAGCGCACCGGTGAACCGCAGTAGATTCAACACACGAAAGGCTGTGTAGAGTAATGTGCACCAGACTGAGTTACACTGAATGTTGATCTAAGTACAGTTCATTTTGCAGGCATCGTAGGTGCTCTCTGTTTATCAACAGAAGACGCTTGATTACAATTCTAGGGATGATAGTTTACTACTCCATATCCAATATCGTCTATAAAAATAGTCAATTTCTGACGCGGAAACTTCTTTCTCAAGATAGGTTCCCAGTTTCTCCGTTGTTCATCCACTGATGCTCTACGGATTCGTGGTCCTAAGAACTACTGAGGGTTTTCATCGTCCCGTGTGGTGAACCAAGAGAGCTGATAGGATTCTCCTAAAAGGTGAAGTTTATTGCTTTCGACTGAACCTGCCAATTGAGCATTAGACAAATAGTTGAAATTTCTCAACTGGTTCTCGATGTCGCTGAGTGGTCGACTGCTTAATTGCATGGATGATCTGGGGGGCTTTGTAAGCGATTTACACAACACGGTTAAGTGAGTCAACGACGGAATGAATTTGTGGGCAAGCGGACTCACCCAAACGTCAACGAGACAACTAACGGACTGACTGATTGACTCACTGACTGACTGACGCAGTAACTGACAGACCTTGATGACTTGTTGACGGACTTGCACTTTGACTCTTTCTACCGAGAGGGTGACCGACTTAGAGAATTTGGTGATTGACTGATTGCTTGGGTACTTGACTGACCGGCTGACTGACTGACTTTGGTGACTACTGGACGGAGTGACTGACGTAAAGACTGACTGGTTGCTTTGGTGAATTGCTGGCTGGGCTTTTTGACTGGCTAACTTTAGTGACTGATACTGGTGGTTGACTAACTGACTGACTGGCTATCCGACCGATTTACAAGAACTCAAATAGTTGTACATGAGAATGCACAAACAATGACATGTTTCATTTTGCTGACTCAAGCCGAAGTGATAGACTGATGCACCTGTATCTTTTTCACATGCTCATCTTACCGGTTACAGCATGGGGATCGAATTTACAAACCTTCTGGTCAATAAATGTTTATAGATCAGAAGTGATTTATTTTACCCCCAGTGTAAATTCCATTTTGCCAAGTTTACCAAGGACAACCGGAACCACTCGTAACATTAGTGCTTCCGCACACCAATTTTAGGGCTGATTTTTACCATAGGATAGTTTTGAAGTTTGTGTTTAAATTACCAGTACAAATGACCGTACACGGAGGTACATGAACATACCATATCCGTGGAGCTGATTGTAAGATCATGTTGGGTTCATGCTTGTGGGATGCTTCACGTGTACGGAGCATGTGTTATCATTATCACCGGGACCAGAAGATCAAATCAGAGTGAATAGAGCAAATTTTCGACAAAAAACGTTCCACCTTGGGTGCAACTACTTTGATTATGGTTGACCCCTAGTGGATTTGAGCTGGTAGCTACGGGGGCGGAATTACAAACATGCACCCGGAAAGAATAAGTGTTGTGACTTCCTTATAAGAATTGCTCGAGATTAAATATGACCATTAAGTGGTGGATTCTTACCAATCCACATGAATCAAACTTAGTCTAAGATTTCAAGTAACCGCGAACTTTGATCGCACATAGGCCTAGTCAATTTCAGTTTTGAGCTAACAGAGGTCGGTTTCGACATAAAACAATCCGTCATACGATTAAGATCAAAAATGTGAATAAACGTCATGGCAAATTTACGATTAAACAGTGTGGTTTTTATAAGTTGTTGATTAGTATCATGTCACGAGAACAATCTAGTGTGTGAACTTCAAATCAACAGTAATGTTTAGTGCTGAATAGCCTCACGGAATTGACGATGTGAATACAATGTGAACTTAAAAATTACTTCCAAAGTGGCTTTGGCGATTCAAGCAGCTAACGTTCCCCAAATCACTGCTTTTTTCACTTACCATGACTTGCAGTTTCCCAGATTCGATTAAATTTACTGTCTAGTTTCAGTGACCTCCGAAAAGATTTCGCATCACCATTCGCCATAATACGTAATATTGATAATAATATTGGTAATAATATTGATGATAATAACGATAATAACAATAAGACTGCAGATACCATTTTGCAACTCACATTAAATTGTTACTTACAAAAATTGGTCGTGTCAGGTGAACTAGAAACTCACGAAAGTGCTGCAGAAGAACCCTTGGTCTCAGGCACAATGAAAGCGATGGGTGGTTATCCTAAAACCTTAACAATAAACGTGTGATTATAGGTAGCACCCATCACACGCAAGGGAATATTCATGACACCTTGCCTCCCGAAATGTATAATATGTCAGCTGAATAGTGCACAATGAAGACTTAATCGAACCTGTAATCTTCCACTGCTACAGAGTACAATAGAACAAAATAACGGATGAGCACAACTTTGAAATGGATAACACGATCAGTACGTTCGTTACACTGATACACACAATTTCCATGCCATCCACATTTTGACGTTAGTGTGTGAACCGGTTCCAATGAATCGTTTTAGCTTCTGAACAAATAAAAATCAAAGGATCGATAATAGAACAGCATCGACTCCTTCTGACAGCCTCGTGGACTAGAAGACACTGTGAACTCTGGGCTGGAAATAGGAAAATCACCAAGGATGCCCAAAAATTAGTCCCAAGTCAATCCATGACTTGGGGATTACAGTACATTTGCAAACTAGTGGCCGGGTGTGACCAAATTTTCCGTGATGGTCCTTTTGGACATTTATCCCAAATTTGTAGACTTCTTCGTTGAGTTGTTTATCGATTTTATTCCACCCGTCACAAAATATTCTCCAATTTAGCAGATCATTTTAATCCATACTGCCATTAAAGCGATGGAAAGTCAAGAATATAAGTCTCGCTAAAATTCATGAAACAAGTGTCATATGAACAGTTCCCGCTTCATTAGGTAACTGTATGAGAACCTAAGGAATGGATTTGTATTTTTTCTATTCTCTCAAAACTGGCGGATCTTTCCGACAATAAGCCACAAACCATGGAATTATCTGGTGACCAATTTAGTCGATACCCTATTTGCGTCACCGTGTACACATCTTAATCATGGGCTAGTATGAACGCGCTAGAGAGAACAAGTCGAGATGTATTCACAACAACTTGAGCCATGTTATGCTAGAACGCCAGCATCAACAAACAATGGTAGTTGATGAGTATTTTAATGGGACATGCAGAAACTTCATTGTGGCACATTTTTTCACCTCCTACTTCGAGAAGGTTCGAAATTTCCAAGTCAGTATCCACTGACTGGGTTGCTCATCAACTTATCAGTTCAAGACACTAAACGTATTTTGGATGGGATCAAGATTCAGACCTTGATATATTTTTGTATGAATCATAATCTGGGCCCAAGTGTGCTTTCACGTCAATCTGGGAGAAAACCATCCTATTCGGTAAAACGTTTACTAAATTCTAACAGAGTAAAAAAGCGGAGCTTCTTCTGCAGACTCTGCCATTTTTTTATTCTGGCTACTTTCCGAAAATCAAGGGAATAGCTGGGTTACCACACCAACAAAGCTTCCTCTATCCTCAGTAAATTCTTGTCTTATCTGTTTGTAAAGCTTTTCTTGCTTTATTCATGTAAGAGAAAACAACTTGGACGGTAATATGAAAGTGAGATAACTTCTTAAGAGAATTCTCTTTCATAAATGTCAATTTTCTGATTGTTCTGCACATCACCACACACCATGTACCATCGACAAAATAAATCGGGTGCCAGATTAAGGCAATCAGCAACTTCTGTCAGTGCTTAGGATAATTATGTTCCCTGTTTTCTAACACGATTAATCTTTACTTAATAACTGTTAATACTGTGAGAGTCCAAAAATAGGTCAACTATATCCGGAAAATGGCGAATGAAGTACCTGTAATAGTCTGCGTCAAAATTAGAGAACTTCTCTTGTGCATCTTTAACATGAATATAAGTAACTCCATGGTCACTCCCAGATGTCATTGGTTTCCTTCTTCAGAGACATCCTTTTGGAATTGTCCATTCGTTCATTTTGTTGCTTAGTTAAAAAGGCTGGAAAAGACTGAACACCAAAATTTTAAATCGACCAGCGCCTTTAAATCAACACATTATGTATTTCGCAGTTTCTCGCTCACTGATTCCATGCCGTAATAACAGCGTAAGTGACTAATGCGCTCCGCCCAAGTGACCTTGAATCTGGGTCAAATTTGAGAAAAATCAAGATACTTTCTAAATGGACTTTTTCTATTCGTGATTAGCAATGCTTATTAGACCCAGTTAACTCACTTTATCCCAATTAGGAAATACGCTTAGTCATTAAAACAAGCGTAATGGTGGTTAGAATGCTTGATGAAATAATGGTTTTTTATTGGGCATACTAGTTTATTATCTTTTTTCTGAATACAATCGTGGATAAATCCTAGTACTCTCAAAATCTTTTATGAAAATCTCTTGCTCCTGTAACATTTTGTTTTTCTTACTCAGACGCGTCTATCTAGGCATTCAAGTTCGTGCATGTTCGTCTAGCCCTAGTACAGTCTAGCAACAAACATAACAAGAGAAACCTGCATACAAATTCATAATATCTGCTCACGCTCCTTCACACCGTATGAGTAACAGAACCTTGGGAACACAGATAAGGGAATTTTTCGATCCATCCCAATCGCCCATTCCGTGTATTCTTATTGAGACTGTCACTTTGCGGAATGTGAGAAATTCAACAAAATCGTTCTGGACGTGCGGTGCCAGAAATAGGGAAGGCATACGTGCTGTCAATTCAGGCCATGCCACGTTGCAGTAAGGAATCGGGAATTATTCTACAACTCGCGGTCGAAAGTAAACCGTGAGGGCGGGGATCATGAGCCACTTGTTTTTGTTCAGTTTCTTCTTCTACCTAAATATTAAGTAGAAATACCGAAAGATACTCAGTTAAACTAGAACGTGCGTGATGGTAAACTGTGACGTGTGCCTAGTAGCAGTTACAATGGAAACTCGATGGAAGAGCAAGTCTGTCTGTGTTGGACTGAACTGAAGTTTTTAGTAAATGGTCGCAGTTTGTGATTTCACCAATTACTACTCATTTGTTGTATCCATTGCCCGTGGCTGCAAACAGAGGACGCAGTAGGCCAGGAAGATTTACACATTTCAAAGGAATTTATTAAATGGTCCGACCACCAAGCAATTAGATAATCAAATATCATATATTTGGATTAAGTAATTTTCATTAAGTCCGTCTACACAAGGAAGCGATCTGGTAAGCTTTGATGCACACGATTGAAGACCATGGAATTGTAGATGTTTGGGATGAACCGTGATATGCCTGACAGTGGAATTAGGACACGACTCCAAGGCAGAATATTTGAGTCAAGTTACCAATAGCTTACTCCCAGCAAGTTATCTACTTTCCAAACATATTCGGTAACATGGTGAACAGGAATTAACTGTCCCAAACATCTTTATCGTAAGCGCGTGTTCCGATTCCATTTTTGGAATCATCTTGATGATCAGAAACAAATCGCAATTAGAAGCACAAGACAAACACTCCTAAAATTAGTCTTTGTGGGAATTATCCGGCCTATTGTAATTACGTCTACCATGTCTGACCATTGAAAGTCAACTTCATCAGCTTCATCATCTGCAGTTTTCCTGCCAATGTTCAGTTGACCACGTTCCACAACATCGCAACATCTGTGGTACGCACATCCTCGATCATGGTTGGACAAATGAATGACGTACGAGGACGGGAACAAAAGGGATCGGGATCTCAAATCCGATTACCGATCGACTATTTTGTCCGAAAATTCGTGGTTTGTACATGTCACTCAATGACCACCTGCAGAGTGTTCAAACATCGACACATCTGTCAGTTAGCATAAAAAACATTTGGGCGTGCACACTACCAACATCATGTTTGTGCAAGCAATTCTCCGGGTAGTGAGGAACAAGAAAACAGGCGGGTTGGATGCACAATAGTGTGAATTACTAAAAATAGAAAAGACATGGGGACATTTTCGTAAACAAAATATCGGTGTGAAAATTCGTTTTTCTGGATTATCGAATAAAATGATAAGGAAGGTGTGAAAGAAAAAGATTTTAATTTGTTTATAGGACTAACAAAAACACTGCGAACCTCATCGTGGAATATACGGTGACATTTTGGTTTATCCATGTCACTTCAACAAACTGACTCTTGAATGTATCCATCAATTTATCTGTCTAACAATCAGCTGACCAGGCTGTCAAACAGTCAGTCGATCAGTCAATCAATCAACCACCCAGTCTATCTATCTATCTATCTATCTATTTATCTATCTATCTATCTATCTATCTATCTATCTATCTATCTATCTATCTATCCATCTGTTTATCTACATATCTAATAACCCATCTTTCTATCTATCCATCTATCTATCCACCGATCTATCTATTTATCTATCTATTTCTATCTTTCTATCTATTCCTGTCTAATCGTCAATCGATATATCTATTCAGTGGTTTCTGTGTTTCTTACTCCTTGCCTGGCAACCAATCTTTTTAATGTCCTGTATTTTCTGTCAATCCATTCGAAGATTGAAAATGGAAGCGCCCATTAGATTTCAAAACTGGTTCTCTTGGACCATCTCTTGATTGATCATGTTTCTGTTCAGTGTTATTTTCCTGAGTGTTTTTATTTGTTTTCAGTTGGGTTACTAAGCCCGGTCAAACCTTACGGTGAATCCTACGAAATCCGCCAATCAACTAAGGGTCTCAGTGCATACCGTTCGGTATCCATGGCAGGCGGTGGCCAAACGGATAAGGTCGAGGCGTTCGGACGTGAAGGTCGCGGGTTCGAATCCTCCCATTTCGCCACTTAGCAGCCCTCTGCTGGCCGCGGCCCCCTTCCTGAAAAATGATGTACATTGTTGTTTCATTACTAAAGGAAGTAAAAGAGAAAAGAAAAACAGATCAAGCCGTTGACCGCTAGTACGGTCCATTTCTTATTTCTTCCGTGTACTTTCACTCAAAAAACATCAAGAAACCATGCATTCTTCCGAACAGTGTCCCGGACTCAAGATTAAATAAACCTTCTGAACAGTCGTGCCTACTCCCAAACCCCATCACCAAATTTTATTCGCAAAGAGCTGAAAACTTGACAATCTAGAAGGGA
>LUCM01004636.1:297859-325237 GCA_008360955.1 Fasciolopsis buskii | reverse complement strand
CTATCTATCTATCTATCTATCTATCTATCTATCTATCTATCTATCTATCTATCTATCTATCTATCTATCTATCTATCTATCTATCTATCTATCCATCTGTTTATCTACATATCTAATAACCCATCTTTCTATCTATCCATCTATCTATCCACCGATCTATCTATTTATCTATCTATTTCTATCTTTCTATCTATTCCTGTCTAATCGTCAATCGATATATCTATTCAGTGGTTTCTGTGTTTCTTACTCCTTGCCTGGCAACCAATCTTTTTAATGTCCTGTATTTTCTGTCAATCCATTCGAAGATTGAAAATGGAAGCGCCCATTAGATTTCAAAACTGGTTCTCTTGGACCATCTCTTGATTGATCATGTTTCTGTTCAGTGTTATTTTCCTGAGTGTTTTTATTTGTTTTCAGTTGGGTTACTAAGCCCGGTCAAACCTTACGGTGAATCCTACGAAATCCGCCAATCAACTAAGGGTCTCAGTGCATACCGTTCGGTATCCATGGCAGGCGGTGGCCAAACGGATAAGGTCGAGGCGTTCGGACGTGAAGGTCGCGGGTTCGAATCCTCCCATTTCGCCACTTAGCAGCCCTCTGCTGGCCGCGGCCCCCTTCCTGAAAAATGATGTACATTGTTGTTTCATTACTAAAGGAAGTAAAAGAGAAAAGAAAAACAGATCAAGCCGTTGACCGCTAGTACGGTCCATTTCTTATTTCTTCCGTGTACTTTCACTCAAAAAACATCAAGAAACCATGCATTCTTCCGAACAGTGTCCCGGACTCAAGATTAAATAAACCTTCTGAACAGTCGTGCCTACTCCCAAACCCCATCACCAAATTTTATTCGCAAAGAGCTGAAAACTTGACAATCTAGAAGGGAACCGAGTTGCTTTCCGGTCTCTCGTGGTTGTAACAGATTGGTTTCTCATGTTGAAACGACGAAAAGTTCACCAATAAAACAAAAAAGGTGACCCCAGGTTACTGGCCTCACGGTGCTTAATGTGAGTCCAATGATTCGCCAAACTTTCTTCTGTTTGTCATGTTGCACCGGAAATCATCTCAGAAGATTAAATAACGCTGTTTGGAATGAATTAGTGTAGCCAACTCACAATGGGTCTATAATGTTTATACCCAGTAGAAAAACCGGATCAGTATCTACTGTGAGCTATTGTTCAGACATTGCGATTCGCGATCACCAGTTATTCTCCAGCCGGGGGTGATCGCATGCAAGTCCGACAAGCCTGAACACTTTTCTCGTTTCATTAAAATTTACCCTTTTGTCCCATTTGTTCTCGATGATGCAAAACTATGAAACACTTTATGAAAGTTAACAATCTCCAATAGCCAATGGTGATTCGTTTATGGAGTGGGGTAGTGCGAACTTGCAAATTTGCGCGGCATCTCTTGCCCTTTCTCACGGTCCGTCGCTAAGTGTATTTAGCGTTTGAGAATCGAAAATGGTCGGATGTTCGAATTCAAAATCCACCAGTCCCCTTGATGGTCGAAAGTGATTAACTGTTTCTCGGCTCGTTATCACACCTGACAGAATGTGACCTCATGTGGTTCTCTGCCATTCCAAGCATCACGGTCACGATTGCAGGTCTCTCTCCCACCTTGTGGAGTGAATCCTACCGGCTGTGGGGCATTCCCCCCGCATACTGTAATCACACTCCACCCGCATCACAAGAAAATCGCCTCAAGTTCTTTACGCTTCAAACTTATCAAATGTGAACACTTCAGTCGGATGGCTTTCTCCGATTTTACCATGGCAAGCTATTTTGTGGATTTCGAATTTAGTACAACCCTTAACATGACACAAGTTTAAGTAATAAAACTGCAAAACCTAAATGTATTCCGTTTTATCACCAGAAAGGTCGAGCGGAGTGCATGAATAAAAATGAGGAAATGGGTCAGGTTGTGTCGAGATTTCCCGCCAAAACGTGAGCTATTTAGACCACCTGGTTGACATGATAGACGTTGGTGTGAGGGCGAATACATTCAAGTCAAAATCAGATTTAAAAATGTGGTTGACAAACAAGTACGGCTAAATGCGACGAATAGGAATTTCGATGGAAATCTTAGTGAATTCGCGTAGAATTTGCTTTCGCTGAATGCATAATTTTTGCACGTGACTTTTGACAGGTAGACTATGACCCCAGTATCTGGAAGTCAACCGGGACAGAAAATGAGTGGCCGGGGCTATTGGACGAAAAGTCTTACTAACACCATGCGACCTGGTTAGCCTAATTACAGTTTAAAATCGAACTCGTACAGCACATGCCTGAATGCTGGAAGACCATCGTAGATATGTGGGGGTTTTCTGACATGGGAGTATTGTATAAACAAAAGATTAGAACTACAATTGGAGTGGTTAATAAAGTTTCATTAGGATTTCACGAAAATGTTGCATTAGCACTTGGATCAGTGAGAAAAGTTAAATTTGGAGAAATAATTAAATTTATCGGAAGCGTTTGGTAAAAAAAGACGTGAGTTGGAGAGTGACAATCTCATGCGGGTCAAAAACGTGCGTGGACGACGGTTACAATTTTTCGGGTAAAAGAAAAAAGTTATTCCGTCGTCAAGGTGAACATTTGTCTGACAATTGACCCTGTGTAAACGATGTGTGGTACCCGATATATTTGGCGATGAAATGGTGTTGTTTCGAAGTTCCTTAGTGTTCTTTATTGGGTCAGAATAGATGCTGGTCATTGTACGTTGAATGACTGTGAAAGACCAATGGGAGATCTAGGTGATTCGTGATGGTCTTTTCTGTTGGTTAATAATTTAGTGAAACAATACTCAAATGGTTATAACAGTTAGTCTGACAGCCACAATCATGGACACGTTGACCACATTCCTCTCCTGTCCGATTTCTCTTTCATAATCATGGTAGCTGCAGTCTAAACCTCAATTGCATAGGCGGACATGGATTGCAAACCACCTGACTCAGAGCAATGGACTGTGATGGGAAGCTATTCTCGTTGAGGACAGTGAATGGTCGAAAATTATTCGTCTCATATTATCTGGTTTTCCACCTGGACAGACAGCTTAAAAGCCAGAATCAAAAAGCTACATATCTGACTGTGAAGCAAACGCTATAGACGAGTGGAGCGATACGGAACTTAGATGAAAGTTTCATTTTCTTCAGAAGCTGATCACTCTAAACGAACAACAATATATGTTTGTTACTCTAACTACACTTTGTACTTAATCATATACACATGATAGGTATAGTGAGCATGAAAGTCGACATATTTGGGCGCCGGTTTTGTGCGTTTTTAGTGCAGTTTGCGTTTAACGTTGGAACGAGCACTCAATTCCAACTCGTTCGCTCTACACAAGTACTCCGAAATAAAATCCAGCTCTGGAATCACCAATGAAATGTTGCTGATTCTTGGAAAAAAGAACGGATGCGTTCAAATTTTCGGTATTGTTTACTCCAAATTTGTCTTTTCAACTGTGTAGCTTTTCCATTTCGTGTGGAATTATTTGCCTTATTCGATCATCAATAGCGCAATTGGTTTGATTCCGGCATGATAAAATCAGCACTGTGTTCGGTTGACACGTGCCGGTCACGTTCCAGGCCATGACAATCAGATGGCTACGGAGATAATGCGAGACGGATATACAATCGACACCCGTGTACCGCATTGTGGACGAAAGGGATGCGCCTATTCACCTCGCATTCGAAATCCCCCTCCCCTCCGAGGGAGTATGATTATTGGGGTTTTGATGTACTTATTACATGGGTTGGTTACTCTGACCTTCAGATTTTCAATGGACTAAAATTCACCAGGGAATCCAAGCACAGTAAGTGACTTGAGGTTGGTTATTCTACCGGCCGAAAATAACTGTGCATAGCCGACCTCATCTGTGGATGCGCGGAGGAAATGCCCATCTTTTCTGGTGTTCTCGATAGATGTTCAATTGAATGGAACCGTTTCCTTCGCGTGCCTGTGGTAAGCATTCTTGGCTCGCTTGTCGTGCAGCTGTTGTTGAACATAGGAAGGAGGGCTGATAAGAAATTGTTTTGAGTAATTCCTATTCGAATAGTCACTCAATTCATCCATTCCCCCTGGGTACGTTAACTGAAAGTCAGTTACGAAAAGACGCCCTGGTGAAATCGAAACAGAGAGAGAGAGAGACAGAATAATTGGCCCATGCAGGGTGTATTCACACCGCTTCAGCATTGGTGTATATCATGATTGGTAATGGTTTTAGCTGAACAATGCGGTAAGGTATTGTTTAGCCCGAAGAAGAACCGGCCGTCTACCGAGTTCAACCACTGTGGGCCATACCCATTTGTCCAGTTGAAATCCAACATAAAACATCCCAGCTGGATTGACCTAATCTGCACTAAATATAGAAGTCAAACAAACATTCAAATAAGGAACCAGTTCAATATTTGTTAACTACATTCAAAAACACGAAAACCGTGCGAAGGCTTCGGGATTGCAGTATCAGTCCTTAAGCAAACAGGGAACCCAAATAGGTTAGGTTAATTGGTTAAGCCTGCTTACAATAGAGCTCCACGAAGCCTAATGTTGCCGGAGAGGTCTAGTGGTTGGAACATGGCTAGAGTCCTACGCGCCGCTTTCTGGTGGTGATGGTTTCACTAAAGTACGAGGACGAATTCCAATGCCCCACTTTGTCTACCGGGTTGACTGATCTTTGGCAGTCACTTAAGGACAGATGGCTAGAACCTGATACTAAACCAACCATGACCGGCGTAGGAAGTGTACGGCGGTATGCTCATCGACACCAAAAATATCTAGCCCAATACTAAATACACGTGGACCGAGTAGTCACTAGCTCAAGTTGAGCTGAGAGGTCCTCATATCGTCCTAGTGCTTTGTAGATTGGACCGTTTGGTCCAAAGCTCTAGCTATGGTCTTCTAAGTAAGCTGTTTTGGATTTTAGTAACCGAGTAGTACGAAGCCACACTGATGAGCACAACGTCTCGACGGACACTGGATAACGTGGAAGTGAAGAAATGAACAGCTATTTCATCTTTTCTTGTTCTTTCTTTATTGTTTTCCCTCTTCGTCGTCGTTCCGATGCACAAGTGTACATTTGCCTAACTCCTCTCTTGGCTTCTTGACTGATTTGACTTGGTGTGGTCGAATAGAAAGGCTAAGGTTGGGTGTTACCATAAATGATTTACTAACCGGCCATCGTGCTAACTCAACTACCCAGAAAATAGCGCCAAATTATCAGATTCCCTGAAGTTAAATATAAAAAGTTAATAAAACATACGGGGAATTTTTGTTGATTCTTTTACGCTAAAATCTGATGTAAAAGAGAATTGGGAATAGTGGCGTACATAACGTGGTCATTTCGCACACAGAAGACTCAAACGGGGGCAGAAACTACGCTCCATCCGTCGTCGGCTACAGTCGATCAGATGGACCAATGCGTGCATTTACATCGGACGGATGAATGACGCGAGATAATTTAGTTCCACGGCGATAATCTCGTTTCAGACGGTTCAGATGGTTTGACTTACCACTGGCATGCTTTCCACAGGGAGTTAAACTTGTGCAGTCAATGTGACTAGCTGCCAGAAGATGATCAATAAGTTCCGGAGCTTTTGCTCTGAGAACTACTTGAGCTTAGAATTCCTAGGACAAGAACAAAAATGCTAGAACTTTGAGGGAATCTTTCTAACCCTAATTTTTTATTCATACAACAAAATAACCAAGAGTTCTCATTTTGACAAAGAGAACTAGAATATTTAAAATTCTCAGCGAACAACGCAACGGCCGGCAGTGCACAAATCGGGCTATCTAGGCATTCTCATTTGAATTTCGTTAAAAAGCTCTCAACGCTATTAGCCAAACTTGGATGCAATGAATTCCGGAATAATGGTAACAAGAAACACGTAAAAGGTATTCGACGACAGATTTCGGATTTAATTAAAAACAAATGAGTGGAAAATTCTGATTGACGGTCCCTAAGAGGCAATCAATTTTAAAAAAGAAATTACTCACAAAAATTTATGATGCCACGATAATCCATGGAAAATTCAACTGACTGAGTAAAATCGTCAAGAAAGTTGCTTTCCACTCCGAGGTCTTTTTATGCACGGAAAACTTAATGAATTGTTACACTGCCTTTTTTCTGTCCAGGATGCATTTAAATCACTTAGTGAAATAAAGGTAATCGGCCATAAAAACTAAGGCACATCTACCTTGGTTCCTTCGTATTTTGCATTGAACCGGAAAAAACCTGACAAATTAAAGTAGAATTAAAATTGTTATAACCAAGATAGTGGGCGATGTCATATTTGTTGGACAAAACGCAAGCCGGTCGAGTATGACCAAGGTACACGCGTAAATCTGTCCGTATGGACCCATGCAAGGACAAATATGCTCCAAGATTTAGGGGAAACCAAAAATCATGCAACCATGGTCTTTCCAGGTTAAACGCATCATTTCAAGAAACATGAACATTTTATTGCAAACCGCCTTGAGGTAGGAGATTGAGTGTTTTCCTGAAATAATTCACCTTGTGATATCATCGCTCAACTCAGCATGAAGAAACCATGGAAGCACTGTACAGCTGTTTCATCCTCATTAGGAATCATCAGCAGTGCATATGGACCGCGCCCGAACTGGGACGCGAACCCGGGACGAACGATTCTGAGTCGAACGCCTTAGCCATCACGCTACCGGGCAGGCTCTGAACGGTTTGTTGAACTTCACAACATGATGTTGCGAGTCTCAGGTGTTAATGAAACACCTCGGGTAAGAGGGTATGTCTGGAAGTTAGACACTAGAGTTTAAGTGTGAGGCTTGTCATCTGAATGCCCTACTGAAACCTGTTCGGGAGATGTGCACTTAATGCCATTAAGATTTTTCGTTTTGAAGCGGAGCTAAACCAGCGGTAATGTAATGTATCCATGGGCTGCTTTTGGGAGTATACGAATGAGCTTAAAGGTAAATCCTCAACTGCCCTATGGGGATCATTTATTGAGCAGTTAACGATATTCTTTTGTTTGTCGTGAATCTTAAATTTTAAAACGAACAGTGCTCCCCTCACTGGTCATCCAAAAGCAACTGCCTCTGGATGAAGATCGATCTGTGTTAACATAAAGCGGTCAGGAGCTCATATGCGTTATAAATACTATTCACGTAGTAACAGTGAACGGTGTTTTCGCAGGTTTGTTAGAACCATCGACCCACAATCAGTAGTCATTCTATAGTGCCCACTTGTTTTCAGGGTCAGTTACGTCGAAAGAGTAACCACCATATACCATTTTATAACTTTTACTATTTTACTGCCGGAGGTGTTGCTATTGGAAAAAAGAAGTTAATGGTTGCATCTAACGCTAGGTTTTCCATGATCCAAGTCATTTTGGACAATGTTATCATCATATGTACACGATAGACGAAATCATTTTGACCATTTCAAAGACAGTCCCATCTTATTCCCAAATCCGGTTCGCTCATATGACTTCCGATTTGTAATGTTTCTCTTACATGCTCGTTTGATCTCTATGTACCCTTGTTACCATGTCCCACATATCGCTCAAAAAAATCATCTTCGCTCTAAGGCGTTACACAATGTTTATATCAAGTCGCATATAGCATACGTACACTCCACTAAGCTACTAGAGCGCATAGACTCTACGTTAAGTTTTCCTGGTCTGGAAATAGGAAAACAAATTTGGCAGCGACACGAAGGAAAACAAGCTATATTGAAATTTGGGCATAAATGTTCGCAGTGGGACAGTTGCTGGAAGCCTTTCGTCTGTGGATAAAGGGCAATTGATGGATCTATGTGGAAACCCAACGACCAAGTGTTTATAATTGAAATAAACTCGAGACGAATCTCTGACCATTTGCACCTAGGATACCAAAAGCCAGAAGACTGGTGCAAAGAAAATCCTCAAATGTCAAGTTTGGACGTAAGTAGTAGAAGATAAAACCTAAGTGACTTGGAGACCTCTAATGTGGTAACTCCACCATTGGTTTATCCGTTGACTTGAGGCATGATTACCACTAGTAAGTGAACAGATTTTCTCGAAAATTCCTGCATGGGGACGCAAGTTGTTGCCGACATACTGACTGGTCACTGTTTGCGAATCGGGCTCCCCCACGTGAATGTTTCAGAGGTTCTCAGTCTTGAATGATGCTTGCGAGTATTTTATCGTGTCGGCAGATGAAAATATACTCATCTTAATCGCTTACTGTTAATTCTAGACGACAACTATAGACTTCAGCTCCTATCGGAGCCTTCAAAGCGCCTGTCAACTCAATAAAATGCCCAGGATCCGCGCGAACTTTGTGAGCAGATCAAAGAAACCCTGCGTTCAGCGGAAACATTCACGCGATACACCAGGCCATGTAATCTTCAGAAACTGCGGATACCCTTGAAGTCATTAGCTCTGCTAGATGCCCGCAGACAAATCCGCCTGGATGCAGCATGTAATGAAACCAGTAAACACTCGAGACCTCGGCTGACCAAGAGCCTAAGAAATGGTCGCGATCAGAGGTGGATGGAGAAAGCTGAAAAGGACTTCAGCTATAGGAAGTAGTCGGAACATTTAGCGACTGATTAGGAATATTAGTGCATGAAGCCAGTCGTAATCCTGGTGATTAAAAAATCAGACGGCTAACCACTTCACTCTGAGGGCCGTTGGCTGGCGCTTCGGCCAGAACGCTTTAAGTAACAGTCTGGTTGGCCCACAGCCATCGTGGACCTAGTGGTTAAGCCTGCAGTTTAATCTGTGCAAGTGGACTCCAAATCTCCATCCTAAATGGAAGGGATCAGAGAGATGGATTTTCTGGAAAGATAGGGAAGCGGGCCCAGAGGGACGGTAGATGCAGACAGCCAATCAGAATCAAGGTCGAAGTATGTAGGACACGTAATCGTTCTTGCTTGCATGTATAATTGAAATATGCGTATGTCCCTGATGTGCCCACTAGATCGATTTCTGGCCATGTGTTTGTCAGCGGAATCGATTCCCACTCAGTGGTGGCGGAGGGATAACGCTCATCAGCGCAGATATGGCGGCAGACAGCAGCTCGTTGTCGCTCGGCTCGTTACTACATCTGGCTTACTGAGACCGTGTGATTTTATGCTACTCTAAGCTTCAGATTTAAGTTTACGTATTCCCCTTCTCGCCACATTCATCCTGCAAGAACTCAAAGGTAACAATCAAATGAGGAAACATACACTTAAGATAAAGTTTAGTCTCTTGGACCTAGCAACTGTGAGATGGGTCAGACAAATCTAGTGCGAAAAGGGATGAGCTAACCGTCACTATATTCAGTAGGTAGGTCGAGTTGACAAATCTTCAGCGACATTGTACAGTTTTTATTGATCGATAAGCGGATCGAAAAAGCTTACGAGACCATCCTTTAGTCATTGGCTGATTTGTCCGGCAAGTAACGACTCTAAATACTGTCTGCTTGAGTTAGTTGTTCTCGTTATTTATTGGAATAAGAGGACTAACAGTTGAAGCTATATTTGTTCGACGGTCGAAAAGCGCCAACATTATATTTTGTTTCTAAATAATACGGACAAGTGAAGGAGACACCATGAATACAGATTGCCATGCACAAGCGTTCATGGTGCAAAGCAGATTTTAACGATGAGTCTAATCTGCTCCCTGTCTGTCCTAAACAATGCTTCAACTGAACATGGAATAAAAAACTTGCCTCTAGAGTTAATCACCATAATCAACAACAAAAGCGTGTTGCACGATTAAATCTGCCCGGACGAGTAATCCGTTTTTTCATCAGTGTGTATAAGCATTTCGAGAACTTAATCTACCTGTGTAATTTTCTCTCATGGGCCCCAGATATGAATCCGAAATGATATTGGGTTTATTCTTTTCTACGGAACTTTAGAGAATCAAATCTGGAGAACATATTGACCTCAGGGCCAGTAGCAAGAATGGTGTAATTCCATCCTCATTATCACTGTGATTTCAGATTTTCAGTAATGAATAGTTAATAAATGATTTATTTTTCGCCCGAAAACCAATGAATCTCGTTGATGTTCTCTTTACCACTTCTAGAAATGGTGATTTTTTACCCTTGTACGCAAGCATTTTAAGAGAAACCATATATTTTTTTCCGTCTCCCGCTGCCTTCCTTTCGAGTAGCCTAACTACATCTAGAATAAATCGCACAAGCTTACATTTAATGCGAAATACATTTGCCGTCTGGAAATCATATGAATTGTTTACATCCCACTGGCATCGTTTCACGTTGGTTTGTTCCTTATATTTCCTCTTCCGCTGTTTTTCACTAGCTGGAATTAACTGAAAGGGACAAGTATTTATACGGTTTCATTTAGACCGTATTGGGGGACTCGACTCTTTCACCAGTTCTTCATCATGCGATTCCACCAGGTCTACTAAGAGCGAATGAGTCAAGCATTTATCATTCAAAAACACCTCATCTTTCGATTTTGATCAGGTGCGTACAAGAACCCGCTTGACTGTTGTCATTTCCAGTGAATCTCCCCGGTCAATTTCCACTTGATCGCCTTCTTTTGTCTATCTTTTTAAGTGCGCCATAAAATTGCCCCACTGTTAATGTTTTTCGGATGGCTTTCTGACCTCTTTCTGGTCACTTTCCCGTCTCCTAGATCTATCTACTGATCAGTATTGCCTCTCTTAAACTCTGCTATTGCAAACCAGTGATTGTTTCGCGAGACAGTATTGTGTTAGGTCACCGTGGCTGATTACAACTGTTCCAACTGTGGTTTATCCACCTGTGACATATGGCATCCAATGACTTGGCGTGGGTCCTCTGCTAAAACAATGGTGCATAGTCGCACGTTAAGCACTCGAAAGCGATAGGTCAGGCAAACATCACGAATAACACGGAGCGGAGCAAACTTCTTTGGAATACTCCGACGGTGACAAGCATCTGTCATTATCAACAGGTGGAACCAGATCACATCAAATTCCGGCAATGACCAGATTTCAATCTTGCTTTGCTTACTCAAAGCTGATACACGGGTATGGCGAATACGCAGAAGCCACAAGCAATACTTTCGGCTGAGGGATCTATTTGCCAAGATCAGGCAAAATCCAGTACATTTATCAACGAGTTCAATGACGGGAACAGAAACCGAGAGAGATAAAATATGAATACGACCTTCTCAGGCACATTTTTCAAAATATATTATACATTGGATCAAAGTTGTGCAGTGATGGAGTTGATAAATGCTTATTAGTGGTGGTGCAGGCAAATAAATTCTCAAGTACAAAACAAGACCATTCTGAAAGCTGACAACGTTCAGTAGATTCATGCCTGGATTGACGCATGTCCAGTGCGCACCTCGACCAACAATGATTTTATCCTGACGTTGTATCTCTTACTTTCCTAATTAATGAAATAAATGTGTACGTCACTTTTCAGGAAGGGGGTTGTGGCCAACAAAGGGCTACCAAGTGGGGAAGTTGACCGATGGTGGTAGGATTCGAACCACCGACATTCACGTCCAAACGCGGTGACCGCTGCCAGATGGAGCACATGTGGACTGGTGTTATTGTGCCCGTTGTAAACAGTTGCACCAAAAACTGTATTATGTAGTAGAAAACAAAGCATATGAGGATTACGCTGCCGTTCTGGGTTAAGCTTCCAGGTGATATATATTTTTTATCTGGTTTATTTGTGCAACTGCTTCCAAACCTTGTTCTTCCCGTCACTTTGGCTATAGTAACAAATCATAACGGCAAACTGTACGGCAGAATTTTGATAAACTTCATAAGGCCAAACATATTAGTTTGCTAACACTGGTGTGATCGAAATCTGCACACGGATCCAAACCGAGCAATTAAGTTACAGAAGCCTGGCACCATCTACGTGGAATGCGGGTTCGAAACCCACATGGGTTGGACAATCTTATCAATTGAATCTAATCCAACCTAACCTAGTCCTGTTGTCCGAATTCGACTACTAAGTCATTATTCAATTTACCAACGACTTGGAGTTGCCCACGTATCATTCAACCAAAGAAATGCTTCATTTTTTCCGTTTCTCAGATTCCTCTCATTATGTCGGTTTCTGATGAATGCTTCATTGATCTGGGAGAAAAAAAAATCATTTATTACGAGAGGTTTCCCGAAACACAGTTTAATGCGCCCCATTTTGATGAATTACATTCTACGGGATTTGATGGTATAAAAGATTTGCTTGCCACGAGATGTGCAATAAATCAAATGGGCGCAGAAAACGTTTTTTTTCTGTTGGAAGAACATAACCAGTACATTTTTAGATGCTCTCCACCAGAGTTTATACAAGTTCCGAGAGTGAAGTAAACCACTCTACGGACTGTGCCCCTTCGAGTAATAAAATGAAGACCCTCAGCCTTCTTTCTGGAGATAGTATCGGATCCGTAGCATCATACAAGAGTCCCGCCCACGGCTAAGTCAGGAATATAAGATAAAAGCCTAACTTCAGTTTACCAGAATATCTACAACGAAGTGGGAACCAAGAGGAGACAAATTTTACTAAAAGACCAAACTCTTTCGCACTGAAAGGTCGGACGATAATCGACAATGGCTTGAAGCACCTGTGGTTTGGGCTGAAATTTGTTTTATGAATAGCACATTTGCTGCTTAGTCCTCTTTGGCCTCGAAAATAGTCATCATCCGCTTGAAAACGAGATAATTCAGGAATTTATGAGGCAACAGGTCATCATTTGGTATCTTTTGACCCGGCTGACTGTTGGTCTTTGAGTTGCAGCTGTGAATCTGACATTATCCATCAGAGGCCACATTTCAAATGCCGCTAAAAAGGCCACCAACAGAAGCGTGATGTGGTTCCCAGTTATCAGCAACCTTTTTCTGGTTCCCACTGAATCAGTAAGGCCGTAAATTAGTGCAACACTTTCACTAGCGGGTCTTCTCATGCACGGTGGCGCCGAAAGTGGTCCGGTAAAATTTTGGTAGCTTTTTTTTAGCTCTATCACAAACACCATTCATAAGTACATGCAGAGTAACAACGTTATTCTCAGTGGTACCGAATAACTTGTGTCTGAACAATCATGGATTGTCACTGCCGCCGGAATTCAGCAACCGGTTTTTGGCAATTACTGAGGCTCCATGATCACCGTGGCTTGCAGGTATGACCAACCAGTCAGATCGGTGGCTACTCATGAGGAGGGAAAGAAAAGGTTTCAAACTTGTCGTTTACTTTCGATAAGCGATGCTTTCGTCTACCTAATGTATATATATATATATATATATATATCAACGAATCACAATTTTGGTTCCATGAATACTCCTGATGCCACAAATTAGATTCTGGTGAGACAAACCAATTCGGAGTATATAAGCATAAGAATATTTTGACAAGTGTACCGTGTACGCATACCTGACGAGCGACACTAACAGCGAAACTGGTCACGTGCTCCAGGGCAAATTTTGTTCACACATCCCTACACTACTTACAATTTCTACATATATATGCATGTGTATGTATAGAACGTGAACGCTTTGTTAATAAACTATAACACGACTTCCAGTTGTGACAGATTCCTTACAGTCTCATGTTCCACAGTCTGGTGTTGAAGCTATTCCAGTAGAAATTGCTGACTTGTCCGTACTTTATTGCAAGGGACCACAGTTAGCCTCATTCTTTCGATAAAACTGCTCCAGTAGCCTCTCTTAAAGCGGTTAATTCAATGTGGGTAATTCTACCTATTCTAGTACGAAGTTATCGCTCTCCTTTTCATTTGATTTGGGCAAACTATACTCAGTATTACAACCAAACGAGTTACTAGTGGGATCCTATCTATTTTGTTCCATTACTGGAACATAACATTCTTCCCTATATCTCGGCAGAAAGTGATTCTGCCCCTGCTATTCATGTGAGGTCACCGGTGCTCAATTCACAACGTTTCCATCGATGTATTTCTAGCTGGATATCCAACCAATGGATTAAATTAAGCAGGGATCTCTATGCATTCCATTGGAGAAATATCGAATTTGGACGGAAGAATCCAGAGAAGTTGGATGCTTGGGACCAGGACATTGCAGTCCACTTATCTCGCTCTGAAATCGAAGGAATGGAGCAAACTTTTAGAAGGAATGCTAGAATGCTGCAAGAACTACTAATTCAAACGATTGCGGCAACGAAGGTCTCATCAAATGAAAATCGGGACAGAAGGTCTGGTGAGATAAGATCTTTTGCTTGACTATCTGAGAACAAACTTTCCACCTGTTTGTGCTCTTTGAAACATTGCAACAAAAATCCAGGGCGAAATATCAAACATCTCACGGATACTCAGTACTGTAGCGCTGCCCATCGGCTAGAATGCGAGATATCGGATTAAATGCCAGTTCATGTGCTACTAACGAACTGTTATTGATATTTCTTTTCATTTTGACTCTCATAATCATCACTTAGATGAATGCCAGCACAGTCAGCAAAGAAATCAAGTAATTTAGGGATAGGCCGCACGGTTTCTAGGTCCTTTGAGCAATTCTGTAAAAAAATCACCCACGCCAGTGAAACCAACTGAGTTCCGCTTCCAGAGGCTCTCCGTAGCCCGTGCGATTGTTTATGCACTGTGTCCGACTCTGACACAGACAACCAAACCGTGAATATGAGGCAAGCATTCCGGACCCTGTGTTAGGTCAGGGGTCAACACTCTAGGTTAGCAAAATGTCGCGTCTTGAACACAGCTGTCGTAATTCGTCTTGACAGTCCCCCACTGTTCGCTCAAAAACAATTTCTCTTCAACTCCCTTGGCCCATGTTCCGTCCCAAAACAAATCCTAGATCACAAAACAACTAATACAACACGTTCATCTTTATTCGGGTTATGCATGCAACACCACAACTCTCTTCCGCATTCATTTACTCATCCGACTAATCCAATCCCTCTTAAAATGTTCCCTAATAAATTGTGATGTAACAGCATGAGTACGAATCATTGAAAACGAGCTTGTTTGCCAAATTGTATTTTCTCAAAATTCTCAGTGGGGATTTTCGAGCATTCGAATTGGATTCCCCAGGCTGAATTTGATGGGCAAAGTCCAGAACCTCCAAGGGTTTGCATTTTAGTTTCTTATCAGATCATCCGATTCTGATTTGTGTACTGCATGGCGGGGAGCCTATTGAACACTCCATGTTTCGTGTTAACATGGATCACATTCAATTCCATGTTGAATCGGTTGAATTTTTCCACCTCGTGCCTCTTCTACTTGTTTGTTTCTATGAATCAAAGCCGGCGGTCGGGATTTAATCCATGCTGCTTAGCCAATAAATACGACAGGAGCCAAATGTGATGTATACCAAGAGTAGCGCACATGGATGAAAGATCCACATTAGTACCGTACGCTGATTGGTCCGTTAATAAAGGCCAACCTTCATAACAACTGCATACGGTCATTAGTTTTCAGTTGAAGCACTAGAATGGATTCGGTCGACCACCATGTTATTCTGAAACCGACTTGGGGCTTAAACACGCTCTTTATAGTTCACATCAGATTATAGGACCAAACTAATATAGATTTTCAAGTTTTAAGACAAATGAAATGAAAAGTGCTGGGAATGAATGCTGGATCAGCGTTATTAGCCGTGAAACCTGCTGTACGGAAGTTTTGCCAAAGACGGTCCGTGTACACATACTGTTGACGTGATGGCGGAGAGGCTTTGCTTTTCTCTGCCTTCACTATCCGCATTGTTTCTTCTTCCAAGCAGATCCCCGTTGAATATAATACTTGCCAAGTTTCGGCTACAAATAATCGATTTCATGATAACCCAAGGTTATAACTCGAGGTAATTTAAAGTTACCATTGTTTCCAGAGTACGCTGGTCCAACGTATTGCCAGTAGAATTGGTTTGTCAGCACATCAGAATTGGTGTTCGTTGATTTGAAGTAATTACAACAACATGGAATGTTTTCCTACGGCACGAACTGGCAACAGACTTCGGTCTGAACAAAGATTGGAAGGCCGTAAATCAATTGCTTTTTTGTTGTTTCGCTTGGCGGTAGCCCATCGCGAGGAGTGCATCAAAATGACTTTTATGAGCCGACGTTCTCGAAGGCGCGAAGGAACCTGTTGCATCAGTGCTAATAGTTTCCATGATACTGATCGAAGACTGATCCTCAATTGTTTCGAAAATCGCAATTAGATCAATTTCCACATCTTATCATTTAAAAGTTTTGAAATCTGGGTGCTTTTTTGGGGGGCCGGTGATTATTCATTCGTGGACTTTGCTTCGGTGAAAATTTTTCCGGGAAAAGCAAGGAGAGGTTTCAATTTCTTGCAAAAATCTGTGAGTTATTGGCGTTCCATTATGTTCCGTCTTTGCTTTTCCGAATATCACCCGATTCTTGTTTGTGAAAAACTAATCACCATGAAATCGATACTGATGAATTAGCAAAGGACACGATAAACTTGGTTCTGTTCATAATAAAAGAATTCAACCGTAGTTAATCCATGCATAAGCCAACCCCGAATTCAAGAGGGGTTGCAAATGATTGGATAAGATTGGTAACCAGATCGGTTAATAAAGCAAGCATCGTCATTTAACTAGCTACTGGGAAAAAAGAGCAAATGAAACACAGAGTGAAGCTGTTTCACTTGGGGAGCAAGAATTAGTGGAATTGCTGGGAGATTGCGTTATCGGCAGTGGTTGATCGATCACCGTAACTGCTCAAATGTCTACACGGATTGGCCGGAAACGGCACTCGTGCGTCACTTGCTTCTCACTGTCAAAACCGACCGTGGATGACGATAGTGAGGCTGTGTACGGCGCACCATTTAAAGACTGGAACAAAATTATCATCAACTAAATTTGTACTGATGCGTATTGTTTTTGCCTACTATTTAAGTCACGAAGACGATTGACTTGTGTCAAATTTTGCATTGTTCTTTGCACTCAAAATCGTCCCGTGGTATAAGGACGACGGTTCTTGGATTATACCTTGTTTGTTAACAAAATGTTGGCTGTACGCTTTATTCAAAGTTGACAGATATGAACATAGTCAGAACATTTCGAATAATTCAATCATTTCATCAGAAAACACTTTTATTTCCCACTAATTGCTACTGGTTTTACAATTGTCGTTAACATGACGTTGGTAATTATGCGAACCGCCATTGGAATTCCTATCCTGTCGGTATGTGTTCTGGTTGCTGAATATGACCAGATGATTTTGAGAAAAACTGCATACTCTGTTTCATTTCACTCCCTGTTTGTTTTCGTAATTTCCTTGCCAAACTAAGTACTCCCATGAGAGATGGCATGTCTCTCCATAAAGCCAACCATACTGGTTTCCATACTGAGCTTGTCAAATGAACCATTTCGGCAACACCGAGCTTCCGGTGACTGTCGGAATTTCTCACAAACGGGACTAGAAAGATTTTTGTGGAACAGAAAGTTTGCCACGCTTAAAAATGTGGTACAACGTGGGACAATGTTGTTCTAATTCTCCGGATCTGTTTTCGTTACTTGGTGAAAAGTTTGCGCGCGTACTTCGCGCACACGTTGATGATAGTTGATTGAGTTTCACGAACAATCATTTGTGCCCATGTTGCACCAGTGCCATCATCCCCACACGCGCAAAAGAACGTCAGACAACAAAATGAAAATTTGTGTTGTAAATCACATCTTGGTATTTCCTTCCAAAACACCTGTCCTCGAGAAACGCCATAAAGAATGGATAATTAGTTGGTTTATTTTTTCTGTATTTCCCGTTTCTTCATGCCATCCGTTCCCCTCCAACGTTGTACCGCTCGATATGGTCGAATATAGTTCATGTAAGTTGTTCGAGACGAACTGTTACACGGTGCGCTTGAGACAAATAAAAACAATGGGCCTATTCCCTCAGGTTACTATGTCCACGAACATGGTGAAGTCGACTAACTTTGTGATTGCGTAACCAGTTTGGTCAGGAAATAACCCGTAGCCAACTCTGATTCGTGGCGTTGAAATGGTCACTGTTAGTTTAGCGTGAACGTGGATGTAACTTTTAGAGTGTTTCCAATGTCAGTCCTGTTCTGATTCGGTAACTTTTCGTTCACAGAAGCTATCTTGCCAAACTAAGCAGCAATAAGCTCGCAAAGTCCACTGAACTCACGTGAAAACTTTATGTCTAAAGCTGACTGATTTAGTGACTATCACTTAGCAACCTGGAGCAAAATCTATCAACGATACAAACTTGCAGGATGATTTTGATGGCTTTTGAAACTTTTAATTCCCCAGACAGTGGTCACATTAAATAAATCATTCAGCCGAGATTATGGTGAGTAGAGCTTTCATACTGATTATTTTTGGTAAATTTTGGATTACTGGAGGACTGCGGGCAAGAAGAATAAGGTTTGCATAGGGAGAATGCGGTATAGGGGACGGAGTTCAAACTCTCGCCGAAAGTGGTAGATCACGGAAGTTGTATGGCTTCCTGTCCCACTGAGGTTTCGCTCATCAATCATTTCATCTGTGTATCCCAGCTGGGGAATCTTCCAAGCCAAATTTCCCCTTAGTTCTCGCAGCATACTTTCGTTTTTTATGTCTGGGCCGGGACAACAGCTTATGACTTGCCCATCTGAATTGTACAGGTTTCAATAGATGAATACCAACAACTCAAGCGCATCACACTTCCCTGTTGGTTCTTGGATGTTTGCTCGTCTACTTGCCCAGGTCAGACAAATTAGCCGTACCACATCGACACGATGACGAATCTAGCATTCTTCTACGTCTTTTCATGAAGCTAAACGCTTTGTAGCTACTAGAGAGGAGTAAACAGTGACATGGGAACACGGTCGTTAAAAGTGCCGTGTAATTACCGTACCCATCTAATGAGAGACAAAGAACTATTTACAGATCTTGATGAGTGAGCTCAGAGTTCAGATAGATGGCTTTCACCAATAGCCAAAGTAACATTATCGGTGCGTACGCCTAGCTGGCTGGACTGGGGCTTACGGTGTTTACATATATCTTTTGATTTGACAATGACCTATTAAGTGACTTTGAACTTGTGACCTGATTAGGTAATGTTGTCGCACGTAACGTCAAATAACAGCTTGAGGACGCTGCCTCCGTTTTGACTCGGCAACTATCCGGTAACTTGATTTTCTCTTTAGGTTCACATGGAACTGAGATTGATCAATGCAAATTGCCAGCATTTTTATCCGTTGCTTAGCTTATTGGTTTCATTTGGTTCGTTCGATTAGTCGTTTCCAAACATCTTAAAACCATCAAATTAGTCAATAAACGGTATCGGTTTCCAAATTCATTGATTGCTCTACTCTCCAGTCCAAATTTGGTTCGCGCTTGTCAAACTGGTAGGTATTCGAAAAAGCAACCGACTCTAGAGTCAGAACCGCATCAATCATTACTGATTGATGAATTACGTAAACTGGCATGCAACTGATAAAGGAACAGAAATATGTTGTATTGATCACAACTGGCAATTAATTACCCGGTCACTGATAACATGAGCTGCTGTGCCATTTGGTTTCGGCTTCGAATCCAGTGAGCGGTGGGTGGAATCAAACTGTTTCTTATCGTTCGATCAAGAAAATATTCAACACCATCGAATGGACACCCGTTAGGGATCGGGACCGGAGCCCTAACTGGGACCTTGGACAATCTAGCTCGACTTCCGGATGCACCAGTTGCGTTATTATTCTGGTGTGTGACAACAATTTTCTGATTTCATTTTCATAGTAATAGTTTTCGTTCTAAAATCTTTCTGATCCCTAAAGGTGAACATGGAATTAGCGCTACACTCCGCAGATTCATCTAGGAATTAGAAGATGCATCCGAGGAATAGCTCAAGTTCTACTTTACTTGTGGCGTTTGCATCGTTCATAAGGCATTAATCGCAAAACCGAGCAAAAATAAACTTCCAAAAGTCACCCGATTATGCAAAACCGTTTTTCAAGGTCATTGTGGTCACAGGAACGTCTGCATAAACACCTATTCAAAAAGAACATTAAAGTGAATACCAGACCAAATATTCCGGAGTTTAACAAAGTGGAAATTGTGATTCGCGGGCAGATCGATATCCACAGTGGTCTAAGGTAAAAGAATAAACGATGTCAGACAAATATATGACTGGGATGGGTCTCTCACTCGATAAGGCATCATTGTGATACGTAGCTATCTAGACCGAATCGGACTACCCTGGCGTAACCTGAATCTTTCAAACCACGAATTAACTAACCCCGGTCCGATATGTCTGAATTGGCTGAACGATAGATCCTAATCGTCCCTGTGAATGTCTTGGTCCCAGGGTTCAATACTCTGGCATGCAAATAGTTATTTATTTGTCGGAAAAAGTTACCAACACGGTATGGAAAACGAACAAATTTATAAGCAGATTTAAGATGGAAAATTTTGATCAGAAACGATACTTGTTAGAATGAATAAATCAAACTGGAATAAAATTTTCAAGGAACAATGTTAGATCCTGGGCTGCCCGAATAACGGAATAAAATACTCCGAAATATTGGTGGAACTACAGAACAGTCAGCACAAACCTAGACAATGGCGTTTTTTTAATAAGGTGGTGCCATTCGAATGGAGTCACCGGAGGGCGAAAGAAATAAAGAATCAAACTGACCAGAGTGGAAAAAATCGAGTTTCCAGAAAAAAATGTACTAAGAAACAACGTTTTGGGTTAGAACAAAACCTGCGTATGGTCTGTGTGGAGTGTTTCACCATATGAAACTCCGTGCAACGCTCGAAATGACGACACCCGTCAGACAATAGTGTGGGTTGATAGTGTCGGTTGATTTTAATCGATAAACTGCGGTTTGATTTGGATTATTCTGTTCAATTTGATGTCTTTTGCAATGCGTTCGTTATGCCCATTGAAATCTTTTTGTTGACTTTTTCAACATAGAGAAAAGACTACACTGGAAATTGCACGATCTTGCCTCGGCGCATGACTTTGGCGATTATTTGATTGAAGCATGAATACTACTACCGAGTTTAACAGTCACAATCTTGAAGGAAAACCAAAAAATCAAGACCGCTTTTCAGTCCATTGAGTCAGCAGTTTAAAACCGATCATTAGTCCAGTGGAGATATCCAAAATTGGGTTAGCTGATTTCAGCTGCCCTCTAAGCGTGAGATGCTGAAATTCCCATTACAGGGCACTATCGGCCGGACAGAAATCACTTCTAAGCATTTGTCTAGGACGTTTCTTTTCAGATGAAATTCTAAGTTAGTTTCAGAACGAATCAGTAAATCCAGTTATCTGAGAGTGCGGCAGTGGGGGGAAATTACTCAAACCCCTCTGTCCATGTTCTCCCGGATGGAGTGAAAGTACAAGATACGAAAAGGACAGGCCGGAAATTAGCCGAGTTGGATTCTAGCGTGCCAATCTTTGCAATGATAACTCATCATTTTCCAAGAGGTACTTTCCAAACCACAGCATTGTTTTCGAATTCTTTAAGGCTACATTGAACGAATACTCGATTCCTAATGTTTTCGGAAGGACTGCGAACTATGGTCACACCTGTTTTCTAACTTGGGTATTCCAAACTACTCAGCCACCTGCTACCGTTACCTTTTGATCAGCATTACTTTAGGGCAAACTTACTTGAGATAATCACGTCAGTTATGGGATTCCCCAATAGTTATTTCTAATCAAGTACACCAAATGTGTGAGATTAAGGATATGGGGAATATTGATAGCTGATTTCACTGGGCTAAACATCGGCTTGTTATCTCTTCAACACTAGATTTATTCTGGCGTCTCGATTGAAATTCCCAACTGTTGATGGAACACAATATTGAAAAATTATGGCGCCAGAAAACCGGTTCAGTTATCGTTCTACAGGACCGCCTGTATTCACGACGATTCGATATCATGCTGGCAGGCGTGCTTGACTAGTACGGAACTTCAACCCCCGGATTCTCTCTCTCCCTCTCCCTATCACATTCGTGCTCGTTGTCGGAAGTGTGAGAGATTGCGACTGCATCAGTGTGCCTGTCTCCAGTTTGTTCATCCAGGGTGGACACAAGAAAATGGAACGAAAAACCCTCATGTCCAACTGTGAGAAAGATCCAATACGCAAGTGTGACCAATCATCCCCCTTAAAGACACGACGGTTTTCTTTTGACCATTGCTTCACTTTTACCTCTATTTTAGTTCCGGCTTTATTCTCTAACCGGATGCAAGTTTTCCCTCATTCGAATGGTATGAAAATACTTTTACAATCATTTTCACAAGTCTTGCATTATGCTTAGACAGAGTCCAGTAAATCAAGCCCTTGTCGTGTGGCAATCAAAATACGCCCAAACTCTTGGTGCAGATCGTACGAAACCCTTGAAACGTGATTGGAAAAGTGTTAAAATTCGTTCACAAAGTGTCTCTTGTTTTGCACCGTGTAAGTAAATCAGATTTCCCACTTTTGCTTTTTCATCTAGGCACAACATGCATTTTGACAATGATTTATACCGGAGAGGTGTTAAATTTTTCGACTATTATGTGTTTGAAACCGTAATTTGACAAATTTGCTCGTGGACACGTGGATTTTGACGCGTATTTTTGGGGCGGAAAAGGACCATGATGGTCATGGAGATCGAATTTCAACTGTCCTCGATCTGCTAGATTGGGGGCTTTTAGCATGGTTTAAATTTCTACTTTTCTCCTGTCACCCGGGGAAACATCTTTGTTGTCAAATTAAAAAAATGCACCATGCACGAGTGTAGTGTACGCTCCACAGCCACAAGTTTCTACTACTAAGGGAGTTAGGAAGGGGAGTGGCAACCATGAATCTGAAATTTGAGATGCTGTAAAACTTGACAAGTGACCCAAAAGTTACGGCGCGTTAACGAACCGCGCGACAGCCAATTGCCCTGATCGGCGAAACGGAGATTCAAACCTCGAATCTTTTTCTTGTAACAGATGCCTAGTTCGCTTGGCTGACGCCTGTCAAAATCATTGAAAAGGCTAGTGGTCGAGAGTAATCCTTGTTTTGGTCGGGGATTCCCACTTCATCGGTGCAAATATTTAAGGGGAAAAATTTCAACCTTGACGGAAACGTGCTGAATATGGCCCCATTCACAATATCACTGTGTACAGTTATACCACGTATGTGAAGTTCATTCGGAGTAAAATTCCGTGGGTCACGCAGTTTCACGCAAATTTTAATGGCAGATGAAACGGGCGTGCGACTTATCACTGACAACTCACACGATAATAATTTTTGCCGTCTTCCGACATTTTGTAGTGTCCAGACGAACTTGGACTAGTTTCTTACACATATTTGCATTCGGTTCTGCAGTCTAGGGTGATACACAAGGACAGCACAGTTTCCTTGATCAGCTTGCGGACATCTCATGATGACGAGGAAATATGCGCAATGCAAATGCCAAATGCCGGGATCCGAACATCAAAGAGATACGACCAAAGCGAATACTCAAAACTATTGAGATGCTGCACTGTTGTTAAGACAAAGAACAAAAGTGATTCGTCAGCTTTTGCAACAACTGATTCGTTGTAACAGACAGGCCAAATGAATACAACCACCTCCGAGAAAGGTTTGGAATTCCACAAAAGGCAGCAACAGTTTGCAGCTCAGGAAAAAGGGGACAATCAAGTGAAAGACAAGTTGACTGGGAAAAGAGTTTCATTTTGCTTACAATCCTCGGTCACTTGCGTCTGATAGCCCGAACAGACTAGAAAACTGTAAAATCGATAGGACAACTAAGCCAACAGTTGTTAGAATGTGGTGTTCGTGTGTATGTGCGTGTGTGTGTGTGTGTTTGTCCTTGAATTGCTAAAGTCAGATGAACCAGGAGTGAAATCTACAGGTTTTTGCACGTCATGAGTTGTTTTCATGATAAATGCTGCTAATGCGCGAGAAATCATTAAGACCCGTTCCGCTGTTCGGTTCTCGACTGTTGAGGACAGAAGATGTACGAGGTGCTTTGGATTTTGAACGTCATTGTCGTTGAAGTATCGGTACAAAATGGTGAGATAATTTCCTTTCAGTAACTTAGAGGTTGGGCAGCAGGAGAGGCACTGAATCCAAATAGTTTTTATCAGTGCCCACGGAACTCCTGCCTTGTTGTTGACTGTTCTTCGAGAGAAGCTTGGAAAAGGTGGTCAGACCATTTTGTGGCGAAATGGCGTGTAAACTGAAAGAAGTGAACTGGATTGCTTTGGTCCACTTAGACTACCAGATTGGTGTTCATGGAATCCGTTCGAGAGTTTTGGAGATGACGGGTGTTATGGATCAATGATGCACACAGTGATGTTCTTGTATTCAGAATCTTTCGTCCTCCACATATTTGTTCAACTTACAATGCTCCAACTAATGGTTCACTATTT
This sequence comes from Fasciolopsis buskii, assembly GCA_008360955.1. Classification (NCBI taxonomy): domain Eukaryota; kingdom Metazoa; phylum Platyhelminthes; class Trematoda; order Plagiorchiida; family Fasciolidae; genus Fasciolopsis; species Fasciolopsis buskii. The sequence goes on along the minus strand of LUCM01004636.1, from coordinate 300,965 downwards.
CTCGTTCTCTTCCTGACTTTTGAGTAATTGGTGCTGTGAGTTAGAAACCAAAAGAAAAGTTTGGGGGTGTATGACTGCAGGTTGGAAAAATTAGGAATCGAAAACGATAATAGAAAAAATATCGTTGGTTGATGTCTGTGATGAGGAGGTGACAAGAGAGATGATGTGTTGGGGATGTGAAGGCACAAATCAGATTGCATGATGAAATTGATTATGCATGCCACGCTGATTTATCGACCCAGATACGCATTCTCTGGTGCTAAATTAGTCCTACCACCGTGAGCTTCACTGTATCTGTAATGGGCGACACAAATGTAATGAGAAGCAAAGTAACAGTAAAGTGAAAGTCGTTGAGTGGTTGATCGGTTAGGTATCGTGCGACTGTGGGAAAAATAATTCACAGGCTTTGTTTATTCTACGTGATATACCTTCTAGTTTCTGAAGGGATGCACCATAAAGCTTTCTTAATTCAGATGCAGACGGATTTCCTACCAAGTAACCAGTTGAAGAGACCTAGACTGGTTTCTTTCTGAATGTGAAAATCGATAAATTAGTCAACACGTATGCCATACAGGATGGGATAACGTTATTTTCACTTGGGTTTAATCGAAAATTTTCCGTACAGATCGGTGACTCCCTGAACCTTAGCTCCTAAGAAGCAGATACTTACGTCAGACTGGTCGGATAGTCACAGTTGACTTAAGGCCCAAAATCACGCTTGAGCAGCAAAAATAGAACGCCATGGAGTGATATCTGTTTGGACTGCTTATAAAATATGTACGGAGCATCACTTAGAGTACAGCACCTTATCAATAAGTGCGCACTCTGAAGCAGTTGTTAGCAAGCCAGTTGGATATCACAATCAAGAGATTGGAGAAGATATGAGGTGAGATTCTCGTTCGGTGTTTGTCTTCTAGCCGACTTCCTTGAGCACCGGGATCGCTTCAGACGTTCAATACGGCATTGTCAATAGTTTGCCGTGGTGATTCCCCCAAATGCGAACTCATGTACACACACATACACACACACAGCGCTAAATTACCACGAATAAAGCACTAACAGCATAGCATTAAAATGCAAGTTCTTGTTCTGAAGAATCAGACAATCAATTGATAAGCTACATTAAAAGCACTCATTCCCATTCAGTTTCCGCATATTTGGCTGACGGCCTTTCTGTGAGACGGATTGAAAATTCAGTGAATTTTGTGCGCAAACTTCCAGAACATAGGAGAGACAGAACGGTGGCAGAGTGACAATTGACAACCGAATGGTTTGAATGTAAGACAGAAGTGGTCCTAGACGCTGATATTGGACGAAACAGCGCACAGGAAGTAACACAATATACGATGGCCATGATAATATCAGTCCATCTTCACAGGTCCTTAGGATCTGCCCGCAAGGGTTTCATATAAATAGAATCGCCTTATACCAGCCCCGAACGAGGCAAGCTGTCCATGATAAGTACAGATTTCCATATCCAGAATTCTATTCCAGATGAGGCATATTTTATTCTCAGTTTTCGTTCAGGTCAATCTTGACTATGGTCTGTCAACTTGCTTTTTTATGAACACCTGTTATGCAAAACCGCAGCATCATCCCGGTTAGGGAGAATTTGTCGCATATTACACAAACTTGGCCCGTATCTAGGTCGTTGTCTTCCGGGAGTATTGATTAACTTAACTTAACTCTCATAATTTCAACATAGATGGAATTCAGGAGTGGGCAAAGCTAGGCAAGGCTGTGCAATTTTAATCCAGCCACATGATGTCGCAAGCTCCACAGTGAAATGTGCAATAGTTGAAACCAGCTATCATGCCATACCGTCAATAATATCAAGGCCTTTGATGAATGTGTACCAAGTCTTATCGAATTTGTAATTTCTAGACTGAATGATGTGTAATCCGCAGACATGCAACCACTGAATAGCGAAAATGTGGTCAGCGTGTGAACATGCGAAAGAGTTCAGTACTAGTTAAACAGGTGATTTCATGTGAAAGTTTCAAGTACTTACTAGAACCGCTCGAACAAAATGGAGGCTCATTTTTATCTGGCCATTTTCTCAGTTGTACTAATGTTTATTTTGGTTTATACGGGGAACTCAATCTCCCGTCTGTGTGAGAAAGATCTAATCTAGAATGGAAATGTGATACATCTGACAATGAGCTTGACATCAACACGCATTACAATAAAGAATAACAAAACACCGAAGGTCTTGAGAATTAGTGTAAATTATAGCTTATTTGGTTCGTTCCCGCGATGTCCTGATCACATCATCCGGTCTTTATATTGTAAATGGAGTCAAAATATTATTCCTAACAGAGATAATAACTTAAAGTCGAATATGAGGAGAAACAAACTCGAGGTCTTCACTACACCGTTCCATGTGTTTGGATAAACCGATAACAGAAGACACGGACACCGGATGTTTATCGCATCAGAAGGCCGAAATTAGGGCCAACAAGCATGCATTGTGTGGTCCAACGAAAAATTACAATTGGATGATTGGTAAATTACCATCGTGTAGGAAAGACATCGAGGAACTTTGGATGCGAATTTTGGATAAATCGTCCTATCCAAAGCAAATTAGCACCTTCGACAATCCCGCAAACAAAGCTGTTTGGAGAAGCCATGCTGTACCCCGCAGTTCTACCCGTTTTGCAAGCTTGGAACGAGATGACAAAAAGATCACGTTAATGGAATTGCAGCTCATCTATCGAGCCGGGGAGATGTGAAGATCAGAGAAAAACTGAATTCATGTACACGTACGACTTAATGCCAAGATAGACTAATTCTCACGGTCAACCGAGTCTGTGCTCAAAGTACTCGCTGATGCATGCTGATAAGCAGAGCCTCATTGAACGCCACTTGTTTTCGGTTTGTATTGCGCACCAGTAATTTGCAAGATTGGGTTATGTCAACCTTGTAGTTCGATATGACTAAGCTCCTCGAGATTCGGGAGGTCGGAGATTTCGCTTCGTTTTACGAGGTCATGGAGACTAGGGTCATCCACTTTGACAACATATTTCGGTATGTGCTCTGACACTCGTGGAATTGGGCAGCGATCCGTTTTGCCAGTTTGTGTGTGTGTGTGTGTGTGTGTGTGTGT
>LUCM01004636.1:223345-296158 GCA_008360955.1 Fasciolopsis buskii | reverse complement strand
ACACACACACACACACACACACACACACAAACTGGCAAAACGGATCGCTGCCCAATTCCACGAGTGTCAGAGCACATACCGAAATGGTTGTCAAAGTGGATGACCCTAGTCTCCATGACCTCGTAAAACGAAGCGAAATCTCCGACCTCCCGAATCTCGAGGAGCTTAGTCATATTGAACTACAAGGTTGACATAACCCAATCTTGCAAATTACTGGTGCGCAATACAAACCGAAAACAAGTGGCGTTCAATGAGGCTCTGCTTATCAGCATGCATTAGTGAGTACTTTGAGCACAGACTCGGTTGACCGTGAGAATTAGTCTATCTTGGCATTAACTCGCACTTTATCGGTGATTGTGTATGTTAAACTTCCCACCTAGCTCAATCCACTTTATTCTTCATAATCGTTTTTCTACAAATTGTAATTTTTTTTTGCGTTCACGATCGACAGGATTAAACGAAATACTTGCATCTTGTGACATTTATTTTTTCTTTCTCAAGTTACGGGGCACTTTTGACAATATTCTTTAGCTTTTTTATTCTTCCTAAAACGGACTGCAAATATCATTCCGGTTTCTGCATTTTCGTCTACAATTTTCACGTCTACAATTTCAAGTTTTATCTTCGTGTGTTACAATGGCGCAATTCACCACCAGGTATCTATAAGATTGCTCCCTGTATAGTCGTTTCATCTGGACTGTTGGTGATCACCGATACTTTGTATCCACCGCACCGGAGCTTGAGCGCAAACTCGAGATGAACGCGACCGGATCACTGCTCCCCTCGGGCAAGCCCTAGTCTGTTTGTTGATCGTCCCTCATATCTGTGATGTAATTGCCTGGCCGCGGGCTTCTGGATCACCCTAACCGACTAATATGTTTTACTGCCCCCCAGCGTGCAAGCTGCAGCCGCAGATTGTGGATTGGTGAGCCATCCGCTTCACAGTAAGTCTTGTTTACACTCAGCGCTTTCCTACCGTTAGCTTAAGTAAGATGAATGAACTTTGAATCTCCTACGGCAACCGTAAGTCCAGCAGATCTCGGGAAAACCAAGCAAGTTTGTGATAAGTTCTGGTCTCGTTTTGAGCGTCTCATTATGCTCGTTGACACCGAAGATATACTGGCGTGCTTTAAGAATGCGCTGAGTCTCAGCAGAAATCAGGCGTATCACAACACTTTCGGAAAGGCAGCAACTCACTAAGCAGGCAGAATGGAGGGCGTTCTTGATAAGCTACTAATGCTCATTGATGTTGTCAGTCGGGCTCAGTTCTAGCGTTTCAGGTAGCGATTTTCAGAAGAACGACAGACAAGTTAAAACAAGTAACTTAGTGCAGTATAACCAGAGTAGCAAAACTCGCTTCAAGCCTTCGCCGAAACATATGAACAGTTGCATGCAGACCAACGAGTGATGGGTTTGAAGGGAGTCCTTTAATGTGACCTGTAGTCTTACTCGCAGCTCCGAAATATGCACCTGAAAGCAACGCGGTCAATAGGCATCCGTCGCTGACCCGAAGACTCCAGATAACAAAGTGGATCTTTGAGCATCTGAAGTTCGCACTATCAAGACCTATTTGGTGGTCACAACACAGAACCAGAAACCGACAAGTACCGAGACCATGAAAACTTCCTAAATGCTTCTCGTTCCAGGGCAGCAAACTTACTTTAACATTCTCGTCTCCTGTTAAAATCATAGCGTATCCTCGCCTGTATTTAGCACAAAAGATCATGTAGCCATGGATAAGAAACGTTCTTGATCGCATCTGGGCACCAATCTGTGGGCATGTATGCTGGAACAACAAACGGACTACTTCCATCAGAGCGGCAACTGTTACCTTTACACGAACCTTAAAATGTCTCTACGCACGGCCGTCACGCAGTGCAGCCTCAACCCCTTCAATGAGAGCCGCACCAAGGTCAACCAAACCAAAATCCTCGGCCTCGGGGTCCCTAGGGAATTGCAGATGAAACTGTATTGAAGGAGCGGATGAAAACATTAGTCGAATGGCAAAGCTGGAGTCAAGAATGCGAGTCTCTCGGATATAGCACACTTAGATGACTGTTGTCTCTAGTGTGTTAGCTGAACGCGACCGTTGCTCTGTATGCATCACTATCTCGATGTTTAACGTGGTTCGTTTGAGAGGGTATCGAGGGCAAAAAGCAGTGTCAGTCGGTGGAAGCAAACTGGAAGCTATCCAAATTGGGAAGTAAAGCCGGTAGTATAGGTTTACCCTCAGATATACTGGCATTAGTGTAGCCGATTGAATTTCCTGACGAATATTCAGATGGAAAAGTGGGAATTAAACTGAGTCACTGGATAGATATGGCAACCTGTGCAGCGTGTGATTGCATGCATTTGTAATTAGAAGCTATGCCCAGGTAGAACTGCAAACTTTCGATTGAAAGTCTGTCATGGTTAGTTGGATTATGTTCTACTGTACTTCTCGGTCCTCCAGTTTTAAGTAGGCCGTTTATTCCAGGATGAACCTCCCGCCTGTTTTCAGCCATGCGCCAACTCAGCGGTGGCAGACTTATTTCAGATGAGCTGAGGTGGTTCATGTGCGTCCTTTGGAAAACCTTATCTGGCCAAAGGAATATGTCAAGAAACATTAGGTCTGTTCCGTTGGCGGGCACGTAGGCCATGTCGCTGTGCAACCAGTCGAATCTTTCATCTTTTATCTTTTACTTCCTTTATTAATGAAACAACAATGTACATCAATTTTCAGGAAGGGGGTCACGGCCAACCGAGGGCTGCCAACTGGGGAAGTTGACCGGCGGTAGTAGAATTCGAATCCGTGATCTTCACATACAAACGCTATGACCCTATCCGTGTGGCCACCGACGGCCAAATAGGTTCGTTAGGAAAAACTCCACCACTTTCTTGGCGCTTGCCTAAGGTCGCTTATCCAGTGAGCTTGAGCATATACAAATCGATCTTCTCAATTCATAACTAATAGACGTGCACGATAGAGTACAGCTCTGCTGTGAGTTTCGGATAGTGAATGAAGCGTTGATAATGCATAACGAGTAATTTCGTGTGAAATACGATACCTTGCATCTGACCTTGATCAAGTATGTAATCATTTTTTTAACTATCGCTTACTAGTCCCCACTCAAAACTGTAACCTTTGAATTGCTTCGAAGCGAGTTGGTGAAACCTAGGCCTTCAAGCCCATCGATTAGACGACCTGCCCAGGAGACTGTGAGATCCTGTCGTGTATTCTACTCAACCAAGTTTCCAAAATCAGATGGGTTTTCATGATTTTCTGCTAAAAAGTTACATGCAATTGTTTTTCGTGACCCCAATGCTATCGAAACAATGCTGTCGGTGTTTTTATTATTAAGATAGATCACTCCAAAAATGTCAGTTATTCTTACCTCTAGAAATGCGCAGCTTGTCTTGTATTGCATACACCAAGCGCACTAAATCAAACGAGACAAAATCTTATTACAAGGGTTATTTTCGAGTCTGAAATCTTCGCAAACGTTTAAAAGGCACTTTCGCCGGTGCGTTTTTGGTTAGCAGTGGTTAGGTAAGGTTTATAGATTACTAAATATTTCTAATGTCGATAAACTTGTCAGTTTTATTTACACTTTTCAAAAACGGTAGACTTAAGATATTACCAAAGGTTTCATGATGCTGAACAAACAGTATCGAAAGGATTGAATATTCAGAATGGGAAATATGCAAGTCGGTGATGAAGTCATCGATTAAAACACACATGTAGTATACGCCCAAGGCTGGTTGAAAACACTGTCCTGTTAAATTTCGTGATTTTATTGTTTGGCTTTCACATCATCAATATCCACCCATTTTTTATCGGAACTCTCCGTCTAATTAAGGATATGACCAAATGCGAATTCATTCGGCCGACTGAAAACACTGTTTTTGACATCAGCGCAGCTGAATTGCCAACAGTTCAGTACAGCCGGCAGCAGACCACGAGGTCTAAAATGTATCAGGACTAAGATAGGAATGTACGTCTTTATGTTTGTGTGGAGCTAGCCGCGATTATAAATTCACAGCCTTCGTCCAGTGATCCAGAGGTACCTGATAGGACGTGTGTGCGAGTGTCAGTTTAGTACTAGGTGACTTGCAGCCCGGGACGTATCACAGTGCGTGAATCACGGTTGGATAAAGCGAGCGAGAGAGAGAGAAACAGAAGGACATCTGTCGAGACGGACCACCTCGAATTACCGTGGGAATAAAGGAGGCACAAAATAAAAAGAACTTTTGGTCAATCCGGGGCAGAGAAGGAGATATCGCATCACAGACACGTGCATCAAGCCGTGGAGGATAAATGTGTATTTTCACACGAAGTTGTGATAAACTCCCTAATTGATCAATAGCTTGACTAAGACAAGTCAAAAAGCTAGTTCTGATGACCACATTTTGGCCGGCGGATGCACATGTCAGTGCGCATAGATGAATAAGTGCAATCATTTTTGATTCTGTCACGACCTGGTCACCTGCATCCCGTGGCTGGCAGAGCAGCGGGACTAGTCAGCTGTTTCGTGGAACCGCAGAGTTTGATCTCACGTCTCTTGATGTGTGCACACATGAAAACATCCGGCATGGTTGAGTTTTTGTTCCTAACATCAGCATTAATCGAATCGATGATAATTTCCGTGCATAAAGTCATCTAAATTGTGAATGTATGGCTTCCAATGTGTGCACTTGGATTTTCTGTGATAACTTTACATCTCTCGAAGTAACTGAGATAACCAAACCATGAACACAGTGTAGACAGAATGAAAACGCATCGATTCCATCGAACATTATTTGTTGGCCCCGTCAAACGTAATTAACTTGACTTCATTTAGAGGAAGAAGCGTGATTTCTTTACAAATATCTCACATAATTTAATACGACAGACTGTTTAAGAAAAGCTGCACATTGATGGGATTGTTGTACTCGATAATTGTAACAGTTGTGAACGTAGCTAACCCGAACGAAACAGACTGTCCGTATTTTTAAGTCATCATCTGATTTGCAAGTTGTACGTAAACAAAAACAAGTAGAAAATGCTAAAAAGCCTCCAAAAATTAGGAAGCACTTGTCATAATTTATTGCTCTAATCTAACGATGGAGATGTCAAAACTTTGTCGGCTTTTAAAGTTCACAGTCGGTTCGGTGTGTAGCTGACCATCTGCACAGACCGCGCAGATGGGAGCGGGTAGAAAATCCCCCAAAGGGAATGTATGCATGCATTTTACGTACAATAGTCACAAACTAGGTAATAGGGATGGAATAGGACTTAACCCCGAGCGATTTCGTCTAAATCAAATCAACGAAAACACCCAAATCCAAGTGAAAACAGACCATAACAAACTGAGTGGATACAACCAGTGTGAAACACACATTTCGGTCTGTGCAGGATTTCTTGATCGATGACAACGAATTATGAGCTATGATTATTTAAATAAACTGTGAACAATTCATCAAGTTCGTTGATTAAGAACGACTGTTACTCGCGGCATTCTACTTGTCGTGCGAGAGCAATTTTCGAAATGGTACAAGTTGAAAACCATTCAAACATTTCATTTTCGTTACCAATTTCAAGTTGTTCAGCGTCTGTAGTCATCTGGTTTCGGTTTCATCGCAGAATTAATGCTAAATATCGACCCGGCCAAGAGAATTTTTGTTGTTTGCGGTGCAACCGACTGGTGTGGACAAGTAGACGTGACCTGAGTACGATCGGGTCCCAATCTTGGAGTTATACAGTGTATCAGAGAATTCGAACCATAGCGACTATTGCCTTATGAATGGAATTTCTGTTACACGCGAGAATAAATTCGTCTATTTCATGTGATCTGGCAGTTAAATATCTAGGTACTGATGAAATTCGTATCCAGCTGTCAGAGCAAAATTGAGTATGATAATGGCGAATGAAAATGTTTGGATAATTTGAGATCAGCCGGAATTTCAGCGGAAATTTTATGCTCTAATCACTCCCACTCGAGTTGCTTGTAGTGATAAATCTCATCTCATTGTAAGGTCGACGATTTGCTCGGAAAACATACCGATAGCCGCTTGTTTACTGGGCACGTGCCTTTCCATTTGAACGATAACAAAGATGGGATTATGATGAAATAATACATATGATTATCCGGTTGTCGGTATGAATACTCAAAACTTGCGCCTTTGTTATCTACCGTGGCGGATGGCATTCAGCATCTTGCAAGATCCCTAACTGCTACTCAACCCGAGATCTGGAGATTTATCCATTTGGCTCCTCTAACTTGGGTACTTGTCGGCAAATCAAATACCTAGTATAAGACCGGCAGCATTCGAACGTATAACACTGTGACGAATGGACTCGAAAATTTCGGAAGTTTGATTCCCCACATGATCGATCACTTCCCCCGCTGGCCGTAGCCCAGTTTCGAAAGAAGTGAACGGTTGTTACACGATAAGTACATAATGAAAAGACTTTTATAATATAATAGTACCATTATTTTTGTTCTTCAGATGATATAGGTTCTCCAGATTGTCACAGTGGTAAAACCCTGACGATAATCTCTGTACTAGCAACAGGCATATGTGCAATATTACTTCAAATTCCATTTGCTAGCCGGGTCGCTTAACATAAAACATCCCGTATAAGGAGTCCAATAAGATAGACAAACATTGCATACCTACAAGTTTGGATGAAGACAGTTAGACAGACAAACGGACAGATAGATAGATGGGCATCTGAACCAGTAGGACAATCACAACAGGTTATTGCCAGTTTCATGAGGGCATCAAAATGTGCTAAATGATTTACATACTCTCAACTAACGATAATCCTTGCCTGAAAAGGTTGACCTTTTTTAGATTGTGACCATGATACGAGACATCACGCGATAGTTTCTCATGCATTTCCCAACGACATGTTCCCCTCGTGATGTTCCGCTTGATAATATACCCATAAGAACCACGAACCTATGTCTTCAATAAGCAGTCTTTGCTCCTGTCCGCTCAGCAATTGTCAACTTGTGCAAAAACGGAAAAGCGGTATCCCGTAAGTTGAGTAGATTGAGTTTTCTGGGAAAAATTCTGCGTAAATGACTAAGGAAAAAGGGCAAGATTAAACAGAACCACTACAGTGAATAGAAAAAAATATTGACAGAAGTAGAACAGCGTGTGAGTAAATTGCACATACTATTATTTGGGAGATGTTTTGTCTACAAGCAGTTAATCCTGAGGTATCAGGTGATGATATTCGGCGGATCGTTGAAAGCCTATCCAGTTAACTAATTAGTTTCGGCTTTCGACAAGTAGTCCTTCGTCCATGGTTCACATCTTATTTCTGGCGTGGCGGGCTGCACTGTCAGTGATTCGCAATAAGCCTGGAAAGAGAATTGCCCATTGTTTCCGTGGTCATTTAATGGTGAGCTGGGGTTGACTTTGCTTGATAAACTTCATCAAACTGTATCAAAGAAGGGACTACCAGAAACGATATTTTTCTTTCGTCATTTTACTAGTGTTGGAACTTCACAAAAAAAACGCTTTTACTGTTCACTTTACAGTGACACTTCCGGGAGATCTAAGTTTGGATTTACCTGAGACAATTGCCTACCCGTTCCTGTATCCTGCGGCCAATAAAAACTCCAGGATTACAAGAGGTGAGAGGACATGCTACTAAACTTTCATCCATGCATCTAGCTTTATTACAGAAAAAAGTAGATATTTATTGCGTTCTTACTTTGATGGAGTCAGTGAGGACGGGAAGGTTTCCATAGATCGAAGAACAAGCCTCAGCTGAATTAAATTCCTATATTCCAGCTGAATGTAAGCCAATTTTGAAGGTCAGCGCTATCGATCTATCTGGATAAACCTCGTTGAGTAAGTTGACGGTCAACAGAGGACATAATGCTCTGTAATCTGAATATAAAGTCTTCAAGAAGTGTGGATAAATTTCTGGTCGGTTACTTCTGCTTAGGAACAGACGTTCGTTCATCACACGAAATATGACACCCAAGAAAGCAAAGGTTTGAAATCATTTCTTCGGGATTTGCTTACGCCCACGGATGAATTTATCCCGATAAATATGACTTTTTTTCAGCCTGCCATGTCGCTATTGTTTACCAACTTTATGAGATTAGTGATCTAAACCTCGATACTAGGGACCAGTAAAATAATCAATCGGTTGTTTTTCCACCAGTCTGAAAAGCAGACATCACCAAAAAAGACAGCCATCCTTTCCCAGTACTATCTGACCGAGCTAATCTCACCCAGTCAATTTTCTACACCCATTAGATTGAAATAAAAATCTCTACCGCAATCATATGGTAAGTCATGTCGGTATTATCTTCCACAGTACGATACAGCGGTATCCTATCAAACGGTTTCTCGAGAAAATCGTTGAGATATTTCTTGCTCGGCAGCTTTCGGGTACGCTTTCATTCTGCGCTTTTTGTCATCTCATAATTCAACACGGGTAATCATAGCGAGGTGCTTTATTCACATTTGAACGCAACAAGCAACAATATGTCGTCCTGGTCTGTGGGAGCATAGCAATCTTTATGGAAATTTTTCAATCCCTTAATTTGGCCTTTAGATCTTGGACGTCTTTCACCGCGGACGTCGTCAATACGTATGTAATGTTCTGTCTGCCTCCTTATATTCGCATTAATCAGGACCTTGTTTTTCGACAAAGTGGCCATAAACTCATGCACCTCAGGTCCTCCGGTCAGTCTTACACTCGAGAAGCACCAAACACGAGTTTTGCTCTCATTAGAGATCACTGTTGTTGCATATCTATAATCGAACTCAGAGTTTGAACCTGAGCCCTTTCGCGTGGGGATATGTGCGTTGCCAGTACGCTGATCGGACCGGTGGAAGGCATTCGAGTGGAGTTAACTAGCAGCAACCGCGTTTCCCCTCGAGGCTATCGGGAACTGTTGACTATCATTAAGGACGGCAAGTGGACAAAAACCAGACACATTATTTTGGATCAGCCCGGAGGGACTGGCAAGCGTAGTGGTGACACACGTACCTCGCATGCGAAAGGCCAGGTTTAAATCTCGGGTGTGACGATGGACATACACCATTGATGAGCAAGGTTGCCCGAAGGATCTGGGGTCAGTTCGTTAGAAGTGAAGTCCGATGGACGGACAGTCCAAGCAAAACACCATCACTCCCACGCGCTGTCCCCAAGTAGCTGTGGGAAATATACATAAAAATGCCCTTAAACTAGTAAAGTTGATGGAATATGCATGGGCATGGCAACCATCAAATAGAGCGAAGTATCAAATAAGAAAAGGTAAGAAGAGAAGCATCATCGGAATTCGAGGAACGATAACAACCAGCATAAAAATGCTCGGATAATTAAGACCGAAATGGCGGTAAGGAAACTGAACAGCACATGTTAAATCCGTAACATGGCATTGGTAATTTGCCCGAACTCGAACCACCTCTGAATCTGCTACCACGATCTTGAAGAGTCACTGTTTGCCTCTGAACTCAGAAATTTTACCCCGACATTTTTCACTCACAGCACTAACAGACTTTTATCGTTTACTTCCTTTATTAATGAAATAACCATGTACATTATCTTTCAGGAAGGGGGCCGCGGCTAACAAAGGACTGCCAAATGGGGGAGCTGACCGGCAGTGGGAGGTTTCAAACCCGTGACCTTCACATCCAAACTCCAGGACCTTATCCGTTTGGCCACCGTCGGACCTATGAAAATTCACATTTCAAACCTCCTATAGCCGTGGGGCTTTGGAAGTCTGGTCTATTTTCTACACGCTAGTGTGAATTTGTATTGCATTCTCAACGCCACTCAGTGTCGTTTTGAATTGGCAGTTTCGTTATTTGGTTCATTTCGATTTTCTCTTCGAGTTAAGCTACTGGTGAAATTAAGTGGTCCAGAATTGCACTTGTGTTATGAATTCCGTTGTTCAGAAAGTTAAAATTATCTCGACTGCAGGTTCGTTTATTCCGGTTCTTTTGGACGAATATTGACGAATATTGTCTTCATGATTTATGCTGCCATTCTTGCACTCGAGTAGGACATTATCTTCCAGGATGAAAAAAGGAGCACTTGTCTCATACTTTTCATTCTAATCTACAAAATACATTTCTCCTGTACTCGGAAATAAAAGTTTTGGTCTTGAAAATAGGGTACTCATCATTGTAGTGGACTTGTACCCAACCTTGACACCATTCACCGGGAGCACTCTTGAAATCATTTCAGGCACTTTTTTGGTGCATGCAATCACTGCATTTTCGGGTCAAGTTTCTTGTTTTGGTTCGTTTTCTATTCCGAATAAAATATTTCGTATGATATTCCTTTGGTATCCTCGTCTCGTTTGGATTCCTTGAAAAAGTAGTTTTCTAATTTCTCCCGCTGCGCCTGACGGAAATATGGTTTTGCTGCTGTTAATTTTATTTGGATTCAGAATGTCCTGCAAATTTCAGGATGTTTGCTGTGGGAGGTCAGTAACTGACTCATACGCATTTGCTTCCGACGCACTGACATCTCCAGTATATCAGTAAAAGCTAACTTCTTTCTAGTATTCATTTCTGTGGATGAGCTGAGCCTCACTCAGATGTTGATTACTATTTGTGCCTTTCACATGATCTCAGGTAAGGATGAGACAACAATGAGTGGCACTTGTGTCATCAATGCTTTTTATGTTTCCTATCACAGTTCTGTATGTGGAACGCTGTTGTTATACGAAATAAAGAGAATTAAATTTTCTGCTCAACAACCTGGTTATAGCGGTTTGTTCCTTACGTGAGTTCGGGTTGATATTAGTCATTGGAATGCAGTGTTCTAGATCGCTAATTCATCCCTGAGAAGAACTAGAACTAAATATCCACGAAACGATTGACTTTTAACGAGAGACAGCCGGGTACAGCAGAAGTTGATTACATACGTAGTTGACTCAACTCCCGTCCTGGACTCACTCGCTTTCTATGACTTATTTTTGACACAGACCCTGGGATTCGTTTCCTGCAATCAATGCCGTCTACCTTTTGAGGGTCTACAGTGATTAACAAGATTTTGTTTCCCTTTTTTATTCGAATTCCAAAGATTTTCTCAAAGGATTACATTACGTCATCTAGAAGAAATCCGGATACCGGTGACCAAGTAGATAATTCTTCTGCACCGTCACCGCGATATCCGAACTGTGAGTGTGTGTGTGTGTGTGTGTGTGTGTGTGGATACGCTTTCATCCGCAAATTGTTTTCAGTGCTTTCAACGGTTTGTGATTCAACTCCCAAATGTTTTTTGGAGGTGGTTCACTCACCAAGATGCCAGGTGCTAAAATGCCCAATATGTTAGGCTAATCAGCATGCTAGTTGTTCCCATACGTTTCTGATTCGTCCCAACAAAAGCAGATCGAGTGTGGCATGCGGTCGCCATACGGTGTTTTCGAACTTTTCCTTTTCTTTTATATTTTGCTTTATTTATCATTGAAATGGATATCAATTTCAGGAAAGGGGCCAAGGCCATCAGAGGAATACCAACTGATACAGTTGGACGGGGGTGACAGGATTTGTGACCGTGACTCACACGTCCAGACGCAAATGATCACTGCCGATCTAAATGGACTGCGAGTGGTGTGATTCTGATCCGCGTCACTTCGACTAGTGTCATAAACTGTTGCCTTAGATCGCTCGGATATGTTACCGCGAAACACCAGTGAATACAAAGATTTTAAGTGCCGAATTTCTGGTGTCTAGTGTAAATTATTCGTTATTGCTTCCACGGTCTATTTCCCATGAAACCGGTTGAATGTCCGGCCTATCGTCGACCTGTTTGGGATCTCAAATTGCAGTTTATATCCGACAGTAAACTACCTGAAACCTAACTATGACAAATAAGAAATACAGCTTGTGTCATCTTCCTTCTTGATAGCTAGACAAAATAGGTTCCATATTGCCCGGACCATGCAAGGTATTTAAGAATGACAATAAGTTCAACTACTTCGTATCCAGTTATCTGAGAGAAAAATTGTTCAAGTTCATCTCATAATCGTATTGTTCGCTCCAATAGCGGGTCCCCATCATGTCCTCTATTTGTATCCCAGTAATAAACAAAATATGATTCCTGTCATAGTTTCCTTAGGCCGACCGGAAATGATAATTAGACATGGGACTACAAGCCGTGTGAAGATTGTGATTTCATTGCGAAGTTCCCATATTATACGGTCGTGAGAAAAGTGCTAAATTTCCACGACAGGGAGGACAAGAATAAAATGAGTTTCGTCCTTGATGCGAATCTCTAGTAAACCTAGCCATCAGGTCTGATGATTGCTAGCATACCCGATTAAAAAACTGTACAGTGTTCAGTGATTTTCACAGTCCGTTTTGCTCGTAGCTCAGTTTGTCCTTTTCCGTAAGGTTCTTATTTCTAAACTTGGCAGGTGAATGGCACACTTTTCATCATCAATCGAGGTAACATCATCGGTGCATGTGAGTTATTAGTGATGTCCTCCGGAATTTATGGGTTTACCTCGACCTTGGCTCTCTTTGACAATCATGACCTCGGCACTGGCGTTTGTTTTACCACTTGAGCCTTGGCAACCTGACTTCTAACCTCCAAGGAATGGAATGTGACATGAATTGTTTAATCCGTTCAGCCAGTTGCCGTTGTGTTCATTTCAGGTATTTGGTGATGGGGTCACACAGTTGTTTTTGTATAAGTTATTCGTATTCGCAAATGTGGTTCGGTTTCATTTGATTTCCGATTTTCCTAACTGGTTGAATGATGTCCTCTTCATCCGTGGTCCAATTCAATATGCCTATCGACTAAATGACCTAAGAGATACCAGGCTTCCAAAAACTATTTGTACGTTGACATCATGGATTTTAACGTTGGTGAGCTGATGAATAATTCTAACAACCTGTCCAAGAATTATTAGATGGTTTGCTCATGGGCTCTGCAGATTTCATGACGTCGGAAAGATGGACTGTTTCCGTCATTTTCGAAGGCATCCAGTTCCAGTACCAGTTAGATTATAGGATTATACGGCGAGATGCCTGATCGTCCAGGTTCTTGCACCGAGAGCTCCTTGGAACAGACGACGCTTCGACAACAGAAGGCTGGTAAACCCACTTCAGTTCGGGCAAGGTAGGAGACAGTTCTGAGATGCCTTCCTCTCGACCATCTCCCCAACCTCACAATTCATACACTGTCGTCTCCAGAATCAGCTACCCATGCATTGTCCATTCACCCTTTTGAATTAGCGCACTGACCCAACCTCGACCACGTCCTCCGGTAGCTTGTTACAGCCATTCCTCAATCGTGTGGCAAACGATTTACTCCTCCACCCGGTGGTTAAATGTTCTCGCACAATCGTTTCACCGTTCTCTCAAGTTTTCGTTTCCCCTTATCTGGAAGAGGGCTCTGCGGTGACTCCGTATCTCGGCCAAACCCTTAATGATCTTGAAGGCCTGTATTAAGTCACCTCTTTTCCTACGTCTTTTCAGGGAGTACAAGTCGAGTGCCCTAAGCCTCTGTTCATATCCCATGTGCCTCCAATGTCCAAACCACCGTGTAAAAAACACGCTGAACCTGTTCCGGCATTTAACTATCTCTTATCAAATATGTTCTCTATGCCTGGACACAGTATTCCAAGCGCGGTCTAACAAATACCTTGAACAGTGGCAGAAGAACGTTAGGATTCCGAGATCCTACGGTCCCCTCAAGTTGGCGTAGGGCACACTATGCATTTTCGGCTGACTTTTGACATTGCAGACTAGATTTGTAGTCCACATTGACGACTGTCCCGATGCCTCTTGCTTGCTGAGTCTGTTCCATTGCGACCGGATGCCCAGGTGGACCCATGTGGCGCGGGTTGTTTGCCTCTCCTTACATGAGCCGCTGACATTTGTCCAAGTTCAACGGAAGGTCCCAGCTCACCGACCGCTGGTAGACTTTATCCAGCTCCCTCTGGATAACCTCACTGTTTGCTATCCCTAATGGTTTGATGTCATCAGCAAACAAGACACGGATTTCCCAATCCACTTGCTATGTCGCTGGCATATATTGGGAAGAGCAGTGGCCCTAAGACCGACCCCTGAAGCGCCCAGCTTTATATTAATCCTCTGTGGGGTGGACACCCCTTGACCATCGTCCTGAAAGCTTTGCCCTTCAGACTTTGTGCTATCCAGTTATTCACCTTGGCATCAACTCCGAAAGCCCTCACTTTCTGGTCCAGAAGCCCGTGATTCACGGAATCAAAGAACTTCTGAACGTCCAGATAGCAGACTTTCATCATTTCTCCCTCTCAATTCTACCTGTTACTTCATCCAGGAAGCTTATGAGGTTGATCAGACAGGAACGTTTGTGCCAAAATCCGTGTTGCTTTATCATCCTTAACTTGTTGGCCTCTAGGCGATTGACCATCCTGTCGCGAATGAACCTTTTAAGAGTTTTCAGCACAATGGATGTCCGGCTCACCGGTCCATAGCTGCCGCAGTTTTGCTGGCCCACATTTGTGCACCGGTATGACTTTCGACGTCAACCAGTCCGCGGGGAGCCGTCCTTCGTCCAGCGAAGCGTTAAAGAGCTGAGGGCAAGGTTTCACCAGGACCTCCGCCAGCGGTTTTACTATCTCTGGGTGGATCCCATCACGACCCGCTGATTTCGACGCGTCCATTTTTGTTAGGTTGTCCCACACTTCTTCCTGCGTGATCGCTCCGTCCGACATCTCCACCAAAAGGGTGACGGGACCCAGTGTTCGGCCCTGTGTCCCTTGACCCCGCCTGTATACTGCCTGGAAAAATTTCAACAGACTGTCGGCTTTCTCCTGAATGTCGGCCGAACTAATCCCCTGGCGGCTTTTTACTCCACCTACGGTCTTTCGCAAAGCAACCTCAGATTTCACGTAATTATAATGGGCTTTGGGGTCTCTTTTAGCGGCCCCATCGATCCGCTCCTCGTAGACAGTTCGGCACTATCGTTGGATGCGGGACATTCTCTTTCTCTCTGCTAGGTACCTTAGGTAATCTCGGTAGCCCTATGTGCCCTTTTACCTTATGAAAGCCCTGTGTTTCCGCTTTCTGGCTCTCGTGATCCTACTCCTCCATCATGGTGGTGGCCCCTTTCGCTTGATTCTGTGGGGGGGGAAATAACTCTGTTATTGCTAACGGGTTGCTCTTAATTGCCTCCCATTGACGATCCACGAAGTTCCTGTCTTTCTTTACTTCCCACTGAGATTGGGGACCAGATCCAGCAGCCTACTTTCATCCATTCCTGAGACGTTCCTGCCAAATTTATCGGGGAATACCAGTCCCCGCAGACTCAGTCGCATAAGCATTACGGCGTGGTCACTCCTACCTATTGGATCTTTTAACTCAAGTTTCCCTATATCATTCGGTGTTCTTGTTAGCGCCAAGTCAAGGGTTGAAGATATTTGTCCTAATCTCTATCTGGTCGCTTGGGCAAAGTGTTGAACCATCCCACTCTTGTGCACGAACTGCAGGAGTTGAAGCCCAAAGACACTTTCCGGGACTTTCTCACAAACCCAGTCAGTCTCAGGGTTTTCAGTCCATATTGGGCAGAATCAAACATTGCCTCTCTCCTCGAGAATGCACAATAACTTTTAATAAACAGTTGTGATATGTCAGGCCTTACTGCTTTATGACAAATCATTTTCTAGCTCAGCAAGGCAGTCAAACTCTGAGTGATACATCCCGCTCATGGCACTTGCCAGATGGTCGGAAATGTGACCGTAAGTGACTGACTGTGTCTAGGAGCATATAGCACAACTCCATGCTGATAATAAAATGGTGATTGTCGGATTTCGCGATCGAAAGCCAATCTCCAAAATGAGCGAGTTTCAAATGTACACTTTCCTGACAGACTCGGTCATGGCATTCGACTAGGCTTATGAAGGCACAGACGATTTCCATGCGCGCCTATGTTGCAAAATATGCCGGCAATGTACAACTCGTTAATACGCTTGACCTGTGTTCGGGGGTCACTTGCTCCAGGCCTCACAGTGGTCGATTCCACTGCACCCGGGCAGTGTACGGAACCCCTGTGGATTTGGCAACACTTCAACCGTAAACTGGGGTGCAAATGAAAGACGGCGAATATACTTGAAGGGGATCATAGAACCTATATCGTGTGCACCAATTCAGAACCAACAGAAATCCCAGTTAGTGAAACTAAAAAACGTCTCGACTTTATCCTATTCGTTACCGTTAGAATCAAATCGAGTGAATCGAGAGAGGTGTAGCTGCCAAAGTAGCATTACGTAATAGTTGTGCGAGGACAGAATTCTAGCGATCATTGCCTAAAGTTGAATAAACGTCATTGGATCTGCCATGTTCTAAAACTTTCTCGTCCGATTGAATAAGTAAACGTTTTTTATCTCTTTTTCTGGTTGACGGCCTAGATTAGTCGGGACAGGCAGACTATTAAAACTTGTTTGCCGATCTATTGCCGTTTTTTAGGGCATTGTTGATAAGTAGTCGGTCGACTTCGGTTTCATTTATTAGACAGCTTTTGAAAACTGATTAACTCTTCTGATTTTGTCATTTTACGTGACTAATAGCAATTAATTTGTCCACTGATATGCCTATTGTTCATTTTGCTTCAATTTAGTCTGATTTCTTTACTGTTACAATACGTATCTCATTTGGTTCACTTTTCATTAGTCGAAAACAGTTGCAATCAATCAATAAATAAACATATCACTTCATGATTTGTCTGTAAAGTCGACGCCCAAAAGTTCCTCAAAGAAGTAATGGTAACCAAATGCCGTGGGATTTCCGATGGTGAAAGATGGTTGCCGGGTTCTGAATTCTTCCCATTCGCTGACCAACTGAACACCACAGACGAGGGACATTTTTCTGTACCTATTTTGTGCACATGACTCAAAATTAGGAAGCAAAAATAAATCATTCATAATGTGGTGAATACGACTGGTTTCCGCGCGAGATCTCACGTTGGTCCACGGAAACTGAATAAGCTTGAGCGTGGGGTGCCCGTGAATGGTGAGTCCGTTCAAAAAACCACCCTGTTGGTCGTTGAAAGTTTTGTCGGTTGGGTAAGGCTAACATTCAAGAAAAGAATAGAGCTTCCGGAATTATGAGTTTTCACGGTCGTTTTTCGAATGCGGATGGAGGCCAAAACGTTCCATGGAATCATGCGACCCTTTTTGCGGTTATTCCCACCCGTCGGGTATGCTTACTTGGTGCTACCCTAACCGATGAAAAACACCGACGAATCATCGTGAGCTTCCCAAACGGATTGATCACGGATTCACGCTCTTAAAGATTTAACTGAAATTTTAGTGTGCACCCAACAAAAGAATCTTGAGGCTCATTGGAGAGCTGTATTTTGGTTTAAAGTGACTGAGCTGATTTACGCTAAGCGCCTCCCTAAGGTGTATTTGTCACATGCTCAGACATCACTTTTGCGCTTATTATCACGTGATCTGGGTGATATGGCCTCCCTATCACCTGTGCGGTCCAGTATTGTTGCATACGCAAACAACAGGCGTCTGCCACGTTTTTATATTGACGCTGAGGTGCAGCGCGCTGCGTAGGTCAGATCAAAAATAGTTAGCTTAAAGAAACGACCATCTGGTAGACTACTCAAAAGCACAAGGTGTGACTGTTCATAGATTTCTTTGCCCAATCAGTGGATTTGTCCAGCGATACGAAAACGGCGGGTGTTGCCATCCTCCAGGGAAGTAAAAAGGAATGAAAACTTTAAGAAAGGAATAAATATTACCTGTTAGAATCACTTGTTCAAATCACCAGCTATCCTCTGAGCCGTAGTCTGATTTAGGTCATCTACATGGCCTCCTATGTCCTCAAATATGGGTCCAAGTGAAAAATGATGTTCATGGAAAGCCTCATTTCCTCGGTCTGAAATTTCCTGCTAAAAGCTTCCGATGAAATACTGGGTAAATTTGTTGGCCGACTGATACTTGTCATGTCAAGCTGAGTTTAGGCAGTTTTTCCCATCAGGGACGCAAACACGACGTATTGATTTGCACATGAATTTTCTCACAATCTGCGATTAGTCGTGCCACGGTTCATTAAAATTCTCACAACAATCATGCGAATGTTTACAAGTGCAGTTAGCACAGGAAGCAAACAATTGTGGGAGGAAATTTGCATGGTAGGATCACTTCGTTTGCCGTTGATTTTCCGGCTACTGGCATTAGAGAACTGCAGTATTCGAATATAAATGGCAGCAACAAATTAGTACTGTAAAATAGTTGTTTTAATTGGATCTGTCATTATTCGGAATCGTAAGTTTCCGTATTTACACCCGAGTTCCGCTCTTCCCATTGGCTGTATGCTGCCTGCACATCGGCGATTAAAAATCAATCAGAACTGAGTTGATGTGTGTCATGTCTGCCCATTCCTTTATAGGTGCCAAAAAAGGCTATTCTTTCTGAAAATGAATGTTTTTTATTGTTGGGACAAGCCTCCCTTGCTTATTGCTGCGGATTACACAATTATGTGTCCTTCTTGATGATGGAAGCTTTGAAAATTAAGTGTCCCATTTTATGGAATCGCCCATCTTCGTAGCTCTTGCTCTTGATCTAAGAGGTTAATCATTATGACTCAGAAACAGCATCGGCCCCACGGATGCAACATATTCCGTATGATGGTTTTTGAGTCCCGTAAACCTGCGAACCGTTATAATGGATGGTCCGATTTGTTTGTTTTCATTTAAAAAGACATGAAGGGATTGGAATTGCAATTGGGCTGTAATGACGTTAACTGATTTTCAATTCAAAACAAAATTACAGTTAATATTGTCGGATATTTAGTTGGGTGATGGAGACAACGACAAGTCACGCGTAATTTGCTTAGAGTGATTTGCGTAAGTCACTATGTCGTGGTCCCAACTTTAAATTGACATCAGTCAGCTGATCGAAACTTTGGTATGCCTTGTGAAAAAGAAAGGGAGAAGTTACAATTCCTCTTCTGCCGGTCCCTCGTCTCTACCATAATTTCCCAAACATGTATGGACAATTTGCTGGTAGGTAATTTGGAATGAATCTGACTGTGTTAACGAAAGGCGATAGATAGGAATCAATAGACAGATGGATTTGTCGATAGATAGATAGATAGATAGATAGATAGATAAATAGATAGATAAATAGATAGATAGATAGATAGATAGATAGATAGATAGATAGATAGATAGATAGATAGATAGATAGACAGATAGATAAGTATTTGGAGAGATAAATAGCATAAGATGATTTGGATAGATTATATTAAGGTTAGATAGACTAGTTTTGATAGAGATGAATATATAGATAGTTATTTGGACATAGATAGATAGATAGATAGATAGATAGATAGATAGATAGATAGATAGATAGATAGATAGATAGATAGATAGATAGATAGATAGATAGATAGATAGATGGATAGATAGATAGATAGACACGAGGGGATAGATTGATAGGCAGATAAATAGGTAAGCATATAGGAACACAGATGGATAGACAGTTAGGTTGATTGTTTGGCAGGCACATGGATAAATGGATAAAAGCATACATAAGTAGATAGATACGCGGGAGTTGAATGGGCAGGTAGTTGAGTGAGCACTTTAAGAACGGTATCTTTCTTATGCTAGCAGAAATCTTTCCCTTACTCAGTTCTGTGTTCTTATTTGCGCACTTTTGTGCGCGCTTTTCAAGTGAAACCACGTGATGAAATGCAACATAGAATAATTATTCGAACAAACACGTTTAATAAGATCAGTATGATTACTGCTTCATTTTATCATGTTATTAGTGATTGGGATCAAAATTCGTGGTTGACCAGACTCAAATCTCAGTGGAATGGCGTCGATGTTGTTAGGCAGAGGAGTTGAAACTTTCAGACACCATTGATAACGGCTAGGAGACCCATTGAATTTTATCAATATTAGTATGTCATTATGCACTTTTTGCGTATCGAGGTTTGTCAAGTTTGATAAGAAATCAACCTGGATTCTCCACTCCAGACGCGTTTCATTCAGTTTATACTTCTTTTTACAAGAAGCCAGGATAGCGCTCATTTATTACTCAATGGATTTGATTTAATTCAAAGCTGCAGATGACCTTGAAAATCCGGTAATTTATCTCTCATCAAGTCTCCAGCAATGCATTTAGGCACACCTGGACCTAAGTTCACTCTTTTTAGTCCAATAAAGTTGATCAAATTGAAATTCAAACAAGATTTGGTCGATATTTGAAAAAGCGGTCCTGACGGACCGTTTTAAAAGGCTGGTTTGTCATTATACAAAGTCCATCGTGTCAAAAAATAAGCCGCGTGTATTCGGTGATAAATTGTTCGTTTTCCTGACGCTATTTCCAGGCCATGTTTTACCACCTACAAAGATTCAGTTGTTCAAAAGCTAAGAAACCAAAATCGACAGGCGAGCAATTTCTAGTTGAACGGGCATGTTGTTAGTGGAGTGTTTCCACCTGTTTTACGAAATTTAATTTTTACTTCTGCAAATTAACAAAGTTACATTTTTTTGCGGAAACATGTTTTGCCTAGCAATTATTCCTAACTTCATGAGATTTACCCAATGTCAAATAAGCCCGTTCTACGAGATTTACTTGTCCGAAAATCAATACCACATACTGGAGAAGGTTTTAGATCTGGCGCTTTGCAAACAAATTCCCTAACTAACGGAACTGTTACTGATCCTCGGATTTCCGAAGGCTATTCAGCAGGCATCTGCGAAGCTTGTTGATCATAAGCCAGTTGAAGAAAGAGCTTTATATCGGAAAAGTAGCGCTTTTACTCTCCGTTAATGCGGTAGTCTGTGATGGATCACACACATATAATATATTTCGTGGAAAAAAAGCAAACGCATCTGTTCTTTGACCCATCCACCATCTATTCGAGACTTACCTACTATGGTCAAAATGATTAAGCATCTGTCATCGAAGGGGTCGGAAATTCGAATCCCTGATCCGCTGGTCATTTCGGCGGTAAACGGGAACTCACTTTCGCTCGGCTCATTGCCACATCTCACCTATTTGGTACTTATTTGGTTCTATGCTATTCGAAGTTTTGATCACCCTCCTCCCTGGTGTAGTGAGGTCTAGCGGCTGAGGTTTGCCCCTTTCACTGCGCTCATGCAGGTAGCATATCGTAAAACTAACGCCTCGCACCATGGTTTGAAGGTGAGAATTTCTCAAGCAAGTCGTATAACCTGGGAATGTTTGGTTATTTCCAGACATCGATTGTGTTTGGTTGATTCTTTTCCCAAGAAAACTCATCAAGTTCGATCATTGTGATCGTTTGCTTAAAACATGTCGACGAGGAAATAAATTCTAGTCGTTTATTTGTTCATCCCACCTACTGTTGTCAAGTGTATCGTACTTTCCAAGTGAACGTTCCCTTCCCACAATATAGTTCGCCATGATCTAACTCATAGTTTGCACAGAGACCTTGTAAACATATTTTACTCTTTCTGGAGCATTTTTCTGCACGATTTCTTTTAGATCAACGAACAACCTTTAACCACGTTAGATTCTCCAATGTATTCATTTAATTACCCTATGCATCCGTTTCAGATGGATGATTCACGTTCGCAATTGTCTAACGGAACCTGGAGGACGATTATCAATCGGAATGCGAAACCTAACATCATTAACTTCCAAACAGAATGAAATTTCCAATCATGTCTATCGATAGTTTTCTTCTATTCTTCTCAGTTGTTGTCCTTTCATTTTTGTTTGCCTGCCAACTGACAAATTTAAAGTAGCCTTTTGTGAAATACCGATCTTCTGTCGTATGCCGTTCACCACTACGACTAAATCACGTAAATAACGGTGTTGACTACGCGTTCGCGTGCTTGCCAACTGTTCACCGCAATTAATTTCGGGCTCCAGTTTGTTATTATAAGAAATTCTCTATAGGTAATAATTACATGCCTCGACCGATTCTTAATTTCGTGTGGTACTTTTTTTGATTAGAAACAACAAAAACTTGACCAATTTGTTTTTGCGGCATAAATTAGTCTCCTGTCCCAATAAATTTCCTGCTCATTTTGAACACCTTATTTTTACGATCATCGATTCGTCCAACGAGACGGTCGATAAATGCGAAGTGTTTCTACTTTTGCTCGCCAAAGTCTTAACAAATGTGTATAGAAATAGATTTCCATAGGATGGGGAATTTCTCGTCTTTGGCTTTGTACACACCAAGCTGTGTCACGAACTTTGACAGTAGGATTGTCTAGTGCTCATACAAATTATTCTAGCACGGCTCTACAAAACGATATGAAATAATCGTCCGCCTCGCCTGACCAACGCGTAACTGCATCTCACATATCAGAGAGCGCAAAAATGGCTTTTATCCAGGCAATACCTGACACCACTCGCCGAGTACCGTTTTGTACATGGAAAAGCGTGAGACAAGTTGTTTGTCCTTATTTTAACACGTCTGACAACAGAAGCATCAAGAGCCGGATCCAGTTTGTATCAAATGAAATACACGGAAAGCTACCGTGAGCTCCAGCTACTAGCGATTGCATCAGTCAGCATTCCGTACTTGGACAACTGTCTTTTGCTATTTGCAAAAACACGGATCCTGTAAAATCGGAATACTGCATGGCCTTTCGTACCGATAGAACTGAAGGAACCGTCGGCAATGTACTTGAAACTTGCAGCGAGACAGAATCAAGAAAACGGACCCACCACAAAAGTAACCGGGTCACCTAGAGTATTGGCTTCGGATCTCCTGGGGAAACGGATGCTGTTACCCATGGCTAGCAAGATAACCAACATGCTGTTCATTGGAAAATCTTTTGGGCACCATATGTGGTCTATGGAAGAGCGTTTATTTTTGTTATATCTGCTTTGAACATATAGGAACAACCTTAGAACCCGTACATTCACATAGAGAGGCGTATCCGAGAAGCACTCATCATAATATTCTGCCATGTCAGCGCACACTTAATAATGCACGGTAAGATAAAGACGGATATGAATTTTATGACAACTACTTGCGATCGGCTGTGTATCAATGCAAGTCACCTGGACTAGAAGACATTCCAGACAGTAGGATTTTTTCAAATCACAACAACCCTTTTGGATTATAATCTTCTCCGATCAATTAATTTTGCTCCAATTGGCTCCGTCTTCGGACTGACCTAAACCTTCCGCCTTTTTTTGAAACAGCCCAACTTGTTGTATCTCGACAAATCCCACATTTGATAGGGAATGGATTTACTTACAAAATCTGAAGGATAACCTTGAACTTCTTCCGTTCGGTTCATCAAAATCCTCCGGGATCCAAAACAAACAAACTATAGCCTCGAGTTCACATCTCATCAGTTTGGAATAATCCAGTCTAAACGGTTGTAATTTTATACAAATTACAATTTGCAAATCTCACCTGATTGTGACCAGTGTCACCCTTGACGGAGACCACCGAATGGTTACGTTAACGATTTCAGATGTTTATTCCTGGCTTTCAAGCCTAATAGGGTCTGATCTCGGACGAACTCAGCATCATGTCATCTGATCTAGTCCACTCTGAGGTAGTGGCTCATGGATTCAAGGCCCATTTCTATTTACCTACCAGTGCGGAGGTTTGCTTGCGAGACAAGCAGCTTATATCAGTTACTTTGACCAAATGATAAATAATTCCGCTGTCCTAGCACCGGTGGCAATGAAACAATTCTGGAACTAATTATTCTGATAGGACGACAAATGCATCACCAACGGAGGTTGACTGATGATTTGGAAATCGATTGGGTGGCCGGCGGTGACCAAGCAGATAAGTTCGCGGGGTTCGAATCCTCCCATCACCGGCCCATTTACCTACCTGGCAGCCCTCTGGCGACCTTCTTGAAAATGATGTGTATTGTTATTTCTTTAATAAAGGAAGCAAAAAGATGAAGATAAAAGGTCAGGTTAGGCCGAGTTTTCTTTATAGCATCATCAATGGTCCAGTTCAACCGAACATCGTCAGCCGAGATGGCTGAGCACGACCAGTCGAACGATTTTGCAGGAAGATAACGCCGATGTATCTCGTTCTTTTGCCCTACTCGAGTTTCATGTGCACGGAGGTGCGGAGACAGTTTCGTGGCACTCGACAGGTAAGGTGGGAGGAGATTCAATCTTTATTTGATAGCTAACCTTTTGAGGATGGTTTTACTGATCTACTTTCAACAACATTTTCATTTCGACGATCAGTTTCAGAAATGTATTGTGCCTTGAAAATTTGGGAGGGATGATGGTATTTTACAGATATTTTACCCCATTAAAACGAGGTGGCTTCACGAATTAGCCAAACATGATTTACGAACCGACATCCTCAACTATTTATTGATTAACTCTCTTAGATTTGCGCTGGTCTCAATCACCCGAGGAGTTTCAACGGCAAACTCTCAGTAATGGGAACAAAAAAGCTGAAGGTTTATCGAAGAACACCCTAATACAAATGGATCGAAACTTTTGAGATTTACCTCAATCGACTCCGATTGTGCAATTTATGACCTATAAATCGGAATTTCATGTGAACCACATGCGACGGTGCTAGTCATCAGAACCAAATTATGCAATTTGTGGTAACGATATATCTGTCGACAGCGATTAGAATTCCCGCTCCCCCGGGGGTGTTCAAATTGTTAGTTCGGCTAGTAGAATGTCGTTCCGAAAAACAGAAAATGGTTAATTGGATTCTAATTTGCGGTTTGGTAACTTGGGTATCAAATGTTCAAATAAATCTCCCTTTGTCTAACGCATTCTGCATCCTCTCAGTAATAAATTCCAAAGCAGATTCCGAAGCAGTTCATCATGAACTTGACTTGCAACAACTAACGCTGGTGATCAAATTCTGTCTGACGTTATTTTGGGTTACATTGGCAGAGAGTGGACAGTGAGATTTTAAAAGCAGTATTCGTCTACTTTGGTCGTTAATGGTAGAAAATAGTATGACAATTATTTTATCTATGTCCTTCGATTCTCTGGACATTTTCTCTGAAACTTATGGAAGCAGCGCTATCATATAGCACGTAGCTTTGGTGTGAATTCAAGAAACATACTTATGAATCCGCAACTCTCGAATCCCAGTTTGCTTCCGAGGCCCGATTAAAATTCCATGGACATGGACTACTCACTAATGGCAGATGGCAATTTCTGATGCTAGTTGGCCGTTCACTCTTGCTCGGTTTCTTAGCACACCTGATCAAATGAGACCTTATATGAATGCACACCTCTCCAAGCCGACCCTCACCCACTCTTGCTCCGTGTAACGAACCCCCAACGTCTATGGAGAATGCTGTTCTACAGCTATTACGCATATAGGATATGATAAATAAGCTTTAGATATCAAGGTGAGTTGATGTAGCACTCTTTCACGTACGTTTGTGACGCGTTTTAGGTAGGCTGAGTTAGAAGTACGAGGAAACGTTGTTTAAATGGAAATGAGTCGGTGTCACTAAAAAGTAGGCAAATATAGTTGAAAATTGGCATCGAGGACGCCCTAGTCAGAAGCAAGTGAGCTCATTTGCGGAGTGCAGTGACACAGCGATACATTGGAAAATAAGGTTGACTTCTGATTTCTACGACTGAAAAACACGTGGTTCTAGCAATTCGACCCAAGGTTGATAGCATTCTGTCACCCCTAAGTAAACATAATAAGAATTGTTTGATTGTAACAACCTCACAGACTACTAATATCGTTTATCCTTATTCAGATATTTTTCACCCATTCTGAAAATTGGCGGAGAATGACTTGTCAAAAAGCCGTTTTCCTCTGGCCACTGAGCTGAAACAAGCATTTTTACTGTTCGTTTAATCGTGTAATTCCTCGAGGTGAAGCCGGAAATTCATATTTAGGTGCAACACTGACACCAACATCAATGGATGGTACCATCGTGATTGTGAATACATCTTTCATTTATCATCGAAATAAACGAGATGTGAAGAACTTATGACAAAGTGAACTGACATTATCGAGCATTCATCACGTGGATTAGCTCATATTCAAAAGTCCTCACGGGCGTTTGCATGTTGATGTCAAGTGTGATAAGACATGCTGTGAAAATTCATCCAAGGTGCAAATTCTCGTGACTGCGCCATCTATCTTGTACGACACTTCGTCACCCCGTTACTGTTGCATAAATGTGACAGTGTGGGAGTTTTGTCTAGCACTGGTTTGCATTTATTCATTAAACATGCGTGGAGTATATGAAGTTTCCGCACTCTGTTGATGAGTGGATGAAGTTGTTCGGGCAAAATCATTAAGGGCTGTTTTGTTCACTGACAAATGAAAAACGCTGGGGACACAGAGAATTACTTTCCTTAAACAGATTTTGAAATGAGGCTGTTCAACACAGAGCGGAACCTTCAGTTCGGATGAAATGCGATTATATATATATATATATATATATATATATATATATATATATTTGTTGTAGTTAACTGTGTTCGACCAAATGAGACATTGCTTTTGCTATTTCAAAATCACCCAAAAGGGCTTTGAAACAGTTCGTCACTGTCGTTCCAGAGGGGTTCAGATGACAGAGAGTGCAGTTAGAACGGGCTTATTTCTATTCTGTTTTTGCGAACGGCCGTCGTCAAAGTGTACGTGGTTTCAATGATAATCGGTCGACAATACACGCATTTGTGTCAGCAAGCCACAAGATCTCCGATCTGGGATGGGGGGAATCATAGCTAGATTGAAGAATTTGCATCCAGTTGGTGCCTGCTGATGCACTCGTGTGTGTGTGTGTGTGTGCGCGTTAGCGTGCCTACAACGCTGTTGCTACACGTAGTGGACGAGGGTGGGCCCCTTGATAGGTGTACAGCATCAAACTCGACCGTGGTGGTGATTAAATAGCGATTTACAAACACAACAATTTTGTCTACGCACATTTACAATTGTACATGTACAAACGTGATGACATCAGCCATGGTGGATCGAATTTCACTCATCTACGTTGTCTTTTTTGGCTCAGTCTAACCGAAATGAGCCTGTTCTTTGTGGCCGTTAGCGGAATGTCTTGTTTCACGGTTCACCAAACTCAATTGCAGGCACGACGACCGTCTTATAGGTGCCGTCCTGAAATGAGTTTAAAAAATACAAAATATGTAGCATAGCTATTGGATACAAAAAATGCAATTGAAGCCCCAAAGGATTTTATTTTTTCCGTTTTTATTTTACTTTTGTTTTTGGGGGGAAGTGATGGCTGGTTTTTTCCTTTCAAACAGTTTGTAAAATAATATTTCTTGTAACACATCATCCGTTGGGTTTCAATGAGCATGATAGACTAGAAACTTCTGCGTTTTCCTCACTGTTATTAGGCTGATTTCTATATTCAGCATATTTCGGCTTTCTCTGGTAAGTTAACATATGGATTTTATTGATTTGCCAAGCAACCGAAAACATTTTTCCTATTTTTGATGTACGTTAACATCACAGTGGATAGGCGGACAATTGCAACATGAACTCGGCCGTCCCTGTACCTCAACTGCTGTCCCCAAGTGAGATTAGAAGTGAAAGCAATTCGAGCATGATGTATAATTCCGTAAACTGATACAGTGTATTTGAATCGTACGCCAACGTGACAGCGCGAACCCGATCAGACGAGCGACGGTCACGTACAGTGGTAGCGGAAGTGTGAATTTCACCTTTCATGTTAAACCTAGACTAATCACGCTTATTCTCTTTCATCCTCCCATAGCTATTCTTCGGCACGAGCAGCGCTTATTCGCCCATGTTTCGAAGCGAAGTAGAGCACGGGGGATTAAAATTACTAGACTTCTATGGTCTCAGTCCCTTTATGAATCACCGCGGAAAAAATTAGCCAATTAGCCTAGGTTGTACAAATCTGAAATCGCCCAGTGTGCCATCCCAACCGCAATAATAACCCAGTACCAATGGAACGGCGGAGACGAGGAAAATTTGCGTTAATTTCCTCTCGAGATTTTAACGTAACTTTTGGAATTGACGAATTTTGGCAAAAGAAGAGGGCCAGTAAAACAAAACTCCTGCATTGGAAATCTTTCCCGCATCCGCTGATCTACGGTTTCTATCATCGTGTGTCTTCATCTCGTTGAAAGCCTGATTAGGTAAGACCCAACAAAAGTTGTGTTTCGTTACCATGTTTGCATGCGATCAAATCTTCACCGTGGTTTTTCTCCGTGTCATTTTCATCCTAGCGTAAATAATACGCAACAACGTAGGCGTTGGATTGACGTTCGCAGATAGCGGCCCATTCGGTGCAACCGGGTATCGTTGATCAATGACCTGAAAATGCTTTGGCAGCTGAGAACGAGGGGAGAAGGAGATCTAGATTCCGTGGCACGATTACGTTGCAGTTTGGCGTTCACGGATAATGCTGAAGTGACAACCATTTTCGTTCGTCGATAGCTGCTAAAAATCACCTCGGGTTCCCTAGCGGCGAAGAAGAAGGTCGTGGACAGCAACCCGGTAGATCTTGACGTTGCGCAAATGTGCTGTCACGAACGGCGCCTAACGGTGTGCACGTTAGTAAAGGACTGAAATTCTGTCCCAAATGAGTCGCAATCTTCTTATTGATAGGACCAGCTAGTTTAATAAAATACATTTGGAAAATGCGGCGATTTACTTGGTCCAACTCGTCAGCGCTAAAGCTGTTCGCCTGCGCAAACCAGATCGGTTCAGTTCACTCCTCACTCTACCCGGAGAATGGAATGGCGCCCACTATTCCTAATTAGTCCAGCCATTGAATACAATCGGTCACATGATATCGATGGTTTTTTCCAGCTACTTTCATACCCAACACCTTTAACAGTTGCTCTGCAACCTCTCAAAACCCAGGTAAATATGACATCCTGATGAAAGATTTGTTATTCTTTCCTTTGGTTTTCTTGCCGTTCCGAACCCACCGCTGAATGGATTTCCTAAGTTTTTCAACGGACATATTGGACAGTCTGGCCTGTCGACAGCGTGGGCGGTCTTAGTTGCATAGGGTACACACTAAAATAAGGTGGTAACAATAAAAGATGATTCCTGTTGTAGACCATAGTGCTGTAGGGCTTTGTTGGCCTTTGATAAGCTACTGACATGCTGGTTCCCTGTGGGTGCTTTCATGAACAAAACATTTGGAGATGGTAGTTTAGAGGCGTCTATCCCGTGCACCCACGTGATAGGGGACATAGACTTCAAGCTTGGGTCACAATTTCGTATCATAAATGCGTTGGTCACTTTTCGCAGCAGAAGGATCGCAATGGTAGCTTCTAAAATCATATCTAAATCACAGGAAAAGTAGATGGATGTGATGATAAACCGAACCTGAATCCATCAGCTATTTGATGTCTTTCTGAAGGCCGGCGATGTATAGATAGTCCTCGATAATTGACAAATTACCAAGTATTTTTTTAGCTATGCTCTTATATCGCGAAGATGCGGTGGGTCTTCAAACCTCATTACGCAATTAAACCACTACTTGACCGGTTTGCCATACTTTGCAATGAATTTGCTCGTGCTTCCATGGTCACTGATCTAATAGATTCACTATGTCGTTTGTTAACACTATCTAATTGTATCTGAAAAACTAGAATTGTCTTCTATCAGATATCGAATTACATTCAAAGCAGTTTATCCAAAATTGTTTGCGAACAATGATATCGTGTCAATCGTGATTGGTTTTTCATCCATATATATTTGCTTCCAGATGTCCGACTTCAGTCAACGAGTTCGTCAACATTTTGCGATACAATTTGCGCACCCAAAATCATAAAGTTTTCTTTATGATTTGCGATCTGCATTCTTCACCGAATCTCGTTTGATGAGTGCAACAAAATAATGAATGTCAAGATTTTTGCTGGTTTTTTGGCTCGTTCGTTCTTGCCTAGATTGACGCAAAGCTCGACAAATGTGACGGAGTAGCTTCCCTATTCGGGGTTGCAGAATCGTACGACAGGAATTAACTTATTCGAAAAAGGTTACCATTTTCGCAAACCCCAAATAACACTTAACAGTACTTAGATATTTATGTGGAAAATTTGGTCTAACATCTTGCGATTCCTTTCACGGTGAGAGAACCTAATACACCAACAGACATACAAAGGCAAACTCTCCCTTCCCTCCACACATACGATAAGAGGAGTTCAACAACCTTCAGCTTTGTGTCCCGGGGAGGCACACAGGGTTTTATAGACTACCTGCTGAGTGGCCAAGATAAACGTGGACATTTTCAATCTCAGCGGGAAACGCAAATGTTCGAATTGGGCGAGAGAAATTATTTTCCCGTGTAGAAACCCAAAAAACTAGGCAGATTCCGATGATAAATGCACATAAATGATTTTATGGCCCCTGCCTGACACGATGATTCATTCCATTTCTATGCTGCTTTTTCCTGTTACTAATCTTATAGATGAAAACTGGTCCTAACAGAGAGAAATTCCGACTCGTGTGAACGGTCGGAAGTCCAAATCTACTCTGAAAGATACCCGAACAATTTTGTCCGATCAGGTCAGGTCAGGTGGGCTTGAATTAAAAACTCCAGTCCAGGTTCTTGCAAGGGTGAGCCTCAATATCGGACCAAGCTTCGACTGCAAAGTTTTCGTCTACGTTGCGAGGGTGCCTCAGGATCGATTCCGGAATGGTAGGGACTCAAAAACGGACAGGTTCAAGGCAAATCAGTGCGAACAGCAACTGGAAAGTAACAACGGCAACAACCGGCGCGTTGTATTTTGGGATAGAGGAACAAAGTTGGTGGACAGGGAAAGCTATCTTAGGTAAGTTTGGGAAACAACGTCGGTCATGACTTCTCCAAGCAGGTCTTCAACTGCGCTTCAGTGAGGGTAGATGCTACTTCTTCCGGCAGTGTGTCCATGCGTTAACCATTATTTTGATGTTCTTCAGGGCTCTGGATTTTTTATCCTCATGCTATTCTCTCGTAGAGGCAAGTTTCTATCAAGAATGAAAAACGGGGCAGTTGTACTTGACAAACCTCGCAGTAGCTTGAACTTAAAGATCAGGTCACCTGTGAACCTTCTACGGCATAGTGAGCACAAATCGAACGACCGTAGCCTCTCTCTTAGTCCTGGGATCACCTTTGTGAAACATTTCCTGAGATTAACTTATCCCGAAGCAAAATCAGTGTCCAGGCTTTTACTGTATATTTTAAATGGAGGCGTATTATTGTTTTGTACGAGGGTACAATTACCCTGGCGTTCCTGGAATGTATTGATCGTCGGGATTGGCGGGACACCTGTGTTGGCCATACCAGCTGCTGCTCTACTTTGGGTTGATGGTCTGAAGGACTCTTGGGAGATCACCTGCACATTTTTTAATTTTCTTCACACTATCAATTTCATGTGGGGCTGCAGGGCTGAGGTGTCTTATGCTTGTTTCTCCCTGGATGGCCAAATACTTGCACTTCCCAATGTCTAGTGGCATCCTTACCTACATGAACGTGGACAAACGGTGTTCAGATCGATTTGTACTGGGTTGTCCCTGGGATTACCTCCGTTTTTATAGTCGCCAAGTACGAAGGGGATTTGATTCCCCCCTCTAGGTCCCGGATGAATCTTTTATCTTTAATCTTTACTTCCTTTATTAGTGCAGCGAAAGAGGGCCGCGGCCAACAGAGGCCTGCCAGGGAGTTGACTGGTGGTGGGAGGATTCGAACCCGCGACCTTATCCGTTTGGCCACTGTCGCTAGGACCAGCAGAGGACCCACTACAAATACTTGCCAGAATGGACCACTCTGCGTCAACCCTTACATAAAATCTGCGGTCATGAAGATAACCCACAATCCATCGCGTGACTGAGGATGTCGCACTTAGGGATGATAGCTTGGACAGCAACAGTCTGTGGTTAACCTAGTAGAAGGCTTTCTGAAAATCCTGGCCCCGTACCTCCACTGGATCCCCTGTCTATTCTGACGATCACTTCGTTCGTAAAGCAGACCTGTCAGACATAATTAGCCACTGACAAAATCGCGCTGATTCTGACCACATACCTTGATCTTGGCTAGGTGACGGCGGTGGCCAAACGGATAAGGTCGTGGCGTTCGGACTTGAGAGCCTCGAGTCCGAATCCTCCCACCACCGGTCAACTTCCCCATCTGACATCCCTCTGCTGGCCGCGGCTCCCTTCCCGAAAAAATGATATATACTGTTATTTCATTGATAGAGGAAGTAATAAAAGATTGCACTGATTCGTGATTCATCTCGAGACTGACAGAAACCTCTGCCAGTTTCTTTTAGGTCACTTTCGAATACTTCTGCTAGTCGATTATCCGGACTGGTGTCCTCCTTTCAAATGTTGTCGTGAACGAACGGGGTGCATTGGCCAATAGACAATTTCTTCACCCTTTTTTCTTTTTTCTTCTTTCCTTTTATTGTTCTTTCGTTTCTATTCCACTTAATTACTTTTTTCCAGTTCCGAAATCCTGATCTTTGGCACAGCCTTCCGAGGGGCCGTGTAGCGCAGTTCCGAAACACAGCCTAGATCTGATCAATCAGAATGGATTTGTGTCACCATGGCGAGTTGAGGAGGCAGATGAACATTTATCGCATTTGATCTGTGTCCGTGTGTGTGGAAGACACTGAGGTGAACAATCAAACTATTTTCACCTATGTCATGAAGAAAGGGAATTTGGGGACATTTACTAGATTTTACTATTCTTCGGATTGGTGAGTTTTTTCCGAGTGATAATCGTATACAGTAGATATCACACGAGGTTAGTTAGTTCGCAGTTTTTCTCAATTTCATGAATGAATATCGAAATAAATAACTAGAATGATAATATTTCGTTCCATTTATAATCCAGTCACAATATGACACTCCCGAACGAGGACTGCATTCTTTGATAGACTCCCAAAAAGTAGTAGGAAGATCCGTATCTCGCAAGTTCATGTTCAGACATCCCCATATTGTCCGTCTGACAATCACCGATCATAATACTAAAAAAGATGAGCAAAGGAAATTTTGTTCGTTTTTGGAGAATCAATCCTCATGCTGAATTAGTTATGCCTCGAGCTGCCTTTTCTTGAGTTCAACCTGCGTTCTTTTGAATAAATTGGGCATTGGATCCATCGGTGAATCGCTCGAGCTTTTGTTTAAGATTAAGTTGGTGTAATGTGAATTGTTTATGATGATCCATGAACACATGAATCCATGTGGACCAATCCAAGTTTTTCATCTTCCCTTCGATCAGAGTAAAACAAAAAAACTTCTCTCTCCGCAACCGATTACTTACCCAATAGACACTCACTCAACGAATGCATCCATCTTCTGAAGTTGATCTACGTGATTTGTATAAGTGCAAAGAAGGGCTGATTACAATCGGTGATAACAATAATAACAATAAAAATATATTCAAAAATATTCAAACATTTATTCAAAAAATTATGAACTATTCTTCTGGTATGCTCTCCGTTGGGTCACCGTAATCTTCAGTCCCCTTACTTTCTCCGCTCTATTTCGTCCCCTTCCTAGTAGGTTGTTTCAAAGATGTTCATGTAAGCACAAGTCGGGTGACTTGAAGCCTTGCTTGGTATCGACTTTCTAGGAAAATCTTTGTTTGCATGAGGTCCAGATAACAGTCACCAATCGGATCAAATAATCCACAGTTCAGATCAAAAGTCCAGCTTGATTTGACTAAATTTGATAAGTCCCAGTAGCCACCATTTCGACTGAGTACCAATTTTTCGTGGCCAGGTCTGACATTTCCTTCATTCATATTCTTTTTAGAGGAAAACCATTGCTGATCAGTTGAAAATGCTTAAGCATGGAATTTCCAATTCTTTGAAAATGCGAGATTTATAGAAGCTCAAAAGCGAACCAGGCTAAACTGGGACAGTTATCCAGTGTTGCTGAGCGGACCTGGACTGGCCGGGGGCACTCGACCGGAGTTAACGGACGCTAACCGTGTTTGCTGTC
Source organism: Fasciolopsis buskii (assembly GCA_008360955.1). Lineage (NCBI taxonomy): Eukaryota > Metazoa > Platyhelminthes > Trematoda > Plagiorchiida > Fasciolidae > Fasciolopsis > Fasciolopsis buskii. Next base: position 262,345 of record LUCM01004636.1, on the reverse strand, counting down.
AAAGCTGTCGGGCACTGTTTGTTGTCATTCAGGACGAGGTCTGGACAGCCTGATCCGACAGTGCCAACACGTATACGAGCGGCGTGGATGCGATTATGGGTAAATACCACTGAAAACGATGATGGTGAGACTGAAACTCGAGTTTGGTGCTTCCCGAGGTTTTTGTGTTCAGGATGAACTCCGAGGGTCGTTAGTCAGGCAAAAAAGAGACAGAAGCTTCAGTCTTGTGCGAGCCGAGAGATAATCACATCAAATTGTACCCATTAAGCATTGGCGAATCGGTTAGGGTTCAACCACTTATTTCGTATCATGTTGTTTTTAAGCGAGGGGCACATTTCAAAACCGTTAGTCTTCAAAAGGTCTCATCTACGACCATACGGGTTACAGTAGGTGGGTTAGTGTCTATCCAAAGTCCTTTTGATTGCTGCAGCTGACGGCTGTTTTTCCTGTGAGTTTACTAACCCCTTTTTTCGATTCGCCAAGTCATAACCCGGTAAGGAACATCTCACGCTGCTAATCTGTTCTAGAATAATTCAGTAATAAAGGTCTTCGATGAAACATGACGACAAAAACTCCCGCGATAGATGACATCCGCGGACAGCCGACGATCAGCTATAGCTTCGAACAAAGCATGTGAAGCTTGACTAACTGAACTGTGTGATCAGCAAAATATTAGGATATTGGACGAAATTACTCATCGTGCAACGTCAGGGCTCACTACGCTACTGGGAAACAACATAGCCAATGCTAAGCAGTCTCATCCTTGCTGTCTTCATCGCGGCTGCGAGACAACCCAAGTAACCTAACAGTAGTGATGCTTAACTCGCAGTCGCTTGTTTCGGGTTCTCATCGAAGTTCGAACGTCCTATTCTGCTGATCATTTCTACCACTGATGAGGTACCTGGACTTCTACTGATTCTTAATAGTGGACTCATTGTTGATAACGGACTAGTAGCAATTTCGTGTCGGTTCTTACCTTCTGTAACGGGCTTTGATCTAGCGATTCCCAGAGCTCATTTGTAATTATCTATCTACGTGGATAATCAACTGAACACGGATCACGTGCCATGTGCTTCGAAATCCCTGTTACAAGGTATTTTACAAATTTAGCTCGTGGACAATAAAATCAATTGGACACACTGATCAACACCAGTTTTAAGTCGAACTTGTAATTTGTTTAGGGAACGTGGGCGTATTTGGAACACAAGTGGACAGCATGCAGTTAGCAAGTGAATGATGACTGAACAAAGTGGCAAGAAAAACTGACGATGGATAGACGCTGTTTAAGAGAAAATGTGATTTTTTAAGGCTCAAAAGTTCAATTGTATGCGTTAATTTTCGCAAATGAACTCGACATGTGGGAGGCGAATGTCTGCGGATGTGGGTGCACTATGATAGCAATTTGTCCTGTCTTCGACTGCACTACATCAGCATGATCCCGTCCGTGACTCTTTATTCCGCGAAGAATTTGTGCATTCTTATCTCATCGATTGAATCACGCATCTACTGGTTGTTAAAAACGAAACTAATCTAAATTGTTGCTGTTTAGTTTGCGCCAAAACTGTGAGCCCCCAAGCCAAAGGTTTGCAACGTGTTGGGTGCGTCGGCTTGTTGCGTTTGAAATGCTCCAATTTCACTCAAGTGCTGCACTCTGCCGCAGTTCCCTGTTCAAACGATTTCATTCACTCTGTTTGCATAAACTGTGCAGTGTCCAAAAGGATGGCAAGGGAAGCTTGAAAGCCCGTGACTTACCCAATTTCTGAAGTTTGTAATCGAGTGCCTTGAACATCGCATACACTTATGGTTGTCACCTTTCTGTGGTATGTTGAAGGCTGGTCAACGAGTGAAGGCTGATCCAAAGGCGTTTCTTTCTCAGACCGACGCTAGGATGGCAGAAATGCCTGACAACCTACTGGCCATGACATCGGGCAACCCTTACAATATCCAAACCTTATTGGGATTAAAAGGCATCTGAGTTTCATGGTTCCACTAAATAAAAATGACGACCATCAACAAGATCTCATGAATTTTTGGTGTTAAACATCTACAAGTCATCTTGGTCTGCTGATCAGAAACTTCGGAACTCGCATCTTTTGCAAGTGGGTAACATTTTCTGGAAGGTAGTCTGAAATGATGGAACATTTTGGGAGTAGTATGCCTGTGAGATTCATCTATTGTCTCGGTAGGACTTACGAGTACGGATAGCCTTGCACCCTGAGTTTAGCCCTAGCTCCAGCGGGCAGCTTCAGCATATCCTTCCACGACCGTGGCGTCTAAAGAGTAAAAATGTCAAGCTACTTCGGAGCTTTGTTTCTGAGAATCAGACAAAACTGAAGTAAGCAATCAGAAGTTGTGGGAACGTCAGTTAAAAGAGAAAGAAAACCTGTTTATTCAGGAATTTTACGTGGTGCGCCGGGAACTTTGCTTAAAATGGTCTCGTGTAATGTGAACGCAATGGAAGACGCTGGTATACGCGAGCCCAAGCGTGCAAAAAACTCCTCTCCTGCAGTGGAGAAGGCCCGTTTTCGATAGGTCCGGGGAGGGTCCCACAATGGATGAGTTCGCTGCTGATGCGAACTCCTCAATGTTGGTCTGAATATTCGTGACCAGCATCCGCGGTTTTCAGAACGAGCGAGATGACTTTCGTTTTAGATCACTTCTTGGTGGCAATCATGCCCACGGAAACGTTGCTTTTCCCAGTTGTGAATGAATTTGAGACATCTCTTTCGTGACACATAACCGCCGTCATCATCGTCGTAGCAACTAAATTACCTCGCGCCGGCTAAATCACTACGCGGCCCAACGATCGAGATTTTGTTGGCTCCGGTGAATGGGCTGCCCATTTCTATCACATGCGGTTTTAAAAATCGAAGTTGGCCGCTCGTCGGGATTGCGTGTAAGTTTAATCCACCTTAATCTATTAGTTTCCATGGTCTTTCTTGAGGCATATTGTCACTTGATGCTGAATGTGTTGTCGTATCTTACTCACCGCCTTGCAGCTAAGGAGCTGATGCTTTTGCTACATTAGACTCAGTGATTTATGACTGCTGGCAAACTGTGCCACCAAGTGAAGAGCCAGCTTGATCTGACCTCGGTGATATTCGGCATTGCTGTTCGTCGGAGTTCCTGGTTCGTCCATTTTTTTATTCATAACTGGTGCGAACAATCGAATCAGACAGCCATTCTACGACCAACTTGATTTGCCTTCTGCATCGAAGGTCGTTGAGCTGCAGAACTGATGACAATAAAGGTAGTTTATAGTCCGATTCCACTTGCGCGGACCAGTATGATTCACGGTTCTGGATAGAACCTCGCCAACGGTAGCTTACTGCGACATGGTCAGTATGACCTAGGCTGCTTGCCGAGTTAGAGCACCGTGGTATTGTACGTTGCGAACTGTGTCGGAAATTTGTGCAAGAGATAAATAAATGATTGTCCGCATAAAATTGGGAAAGCATGTCTCCGTTATATTTACCATGAGAGAGCAAGGAACAACGCCAACCTAACCATGCTTCTGATTCACCAAGTTTTTTAACTCGTGCATTAAAACCACCTGCGACCACTACACTGTCGATGGCTGTTTCTGCGATCAAGAACGGCTGGTCTTCATAGAACTCATCTTTACGCATCTGCGCTGGAGCGTATGCTGAGGGGACAAACAAGCCGCGCTAAACATAGCTATCCTTTTGTAAGCCAGTCATAATCTATCTGTGTGCCCGAACACCTTCACGGTTGGGGACTGCTGTCGGATTTTTGTTCCTGATAATGCGTCTGTATTTCTGTTCCAGAGTCACACTGACCCTGGGACTGAGTAGTTGCAAACTCTGACTGTCTCTGGAAATCGTACGACATTTGGTGTCTTCAGAGGAATTCCTACTGCTGTGCTTCCGATTATCCTGGGAGAATTCCACCTCTGGGTTTACCGTGGCTACTGCCTAGTTCTAGGGACTTCAACGCATCAAAGATCTACTGGGTTGATGGAGGCTGCCTCTCCCGGAACGATCTAGTCTTCGGGGATCTTCTGGAAGCCCTTCTTGAATTGGCTTTATTTCAGTTTGTTCGCAAGCCTACAAGGACTGCTAATTTTCAGGCTGTCATTCTGGGTCTGATTCTATCCCCAAGGTTCCCATATTTTGAATAGGTCCATCACCTTCCTCCACTTGGTGCTAGAGATCACTTCGCAATGGTCTTTTATTGGCGTTGCGAATTATCTGCGCTTAATTGACTCCATCGTAGACTTAATGTCTGGAAAGCAAACCTCTAAGAGGTGTGGTCTGCCATGGATGCCGCAGTCCAACAGATATTGAGGATGCATGGCTGACAACTCGAAAGTACTGCTTAGTTTGATTCCAATATTCGGCCCACCCAAATGCCGCGGACACCCTAGAACTTTCACTTCAGTGCAATTGGTGATGAAGACTTTATTAAGAGCACTATACGACTGGATCGAATGCCATATCCAAGCGGTTATTAGTCTACATACGTTGTATCATTACCATGATACAGACCAGTGGAGTCGTGGGTGAGAAATGGGGCTTCTCGACGGAGAGTTCTCTTTGGTTTATTCTAATGGATCACTGGGGTATCAGCAGTTGTCAGGTTGTGCGTCATGCCTGTTTTTGACGTCCTTAAGGTCGTTGAATAGGCACCGACTCTCCACTTTCTAAAATCGTAGCTCTCCCCAGGTTCTGACTCGGTGCACGCAAGCCTTTAAAGAAACTGTCCCGTTCGTATCTCCAACTTCTACTGAACTATTTGACCAATGGTTGGCAATGGTCAAGCCGTCTGTCGAATGGAAATCCGGACCTTCTCTCCTGTGTCCAAGAACGGTACTGGAAATGATCCCGTTAAATATCGCCCAGTCAGTTTATCCTGTGTCAAGGTTATAGAGCAAGTGCTTACTTCACGACTGAGAAATTGTCTACGAGACAACCAATTAATATGGTTTCAGCTTATAAGCCGCATGTCATAATTTTGCTGTTGGCTCAGAAACAACAGGTGTCCGCCAAGAGGGCCCCACTTGCGTTGCCTTCGTTGACTTCAGCAAAACCGTCATCGAGTTCTCCATGTTAGATTGTTGGAGATGTTCAAGGTGCTTGGTGGTGATGGTCCGCTCCTGCACTGGGTCTGGGATTTCCGTACTGACAGTTCATCTCCGGGTGTGACCCAGTCACATGCGGCCTTCCGAAATGTTTGGTTCCCGAACCTTTACTCTTTTTTGTTTATGTGAAAGGTTTGTTACCATTATTCTAGTCGGTTCGACCGATTTATGTCGGTGGTGTGAAACTGTGAAATGGGAACCAAAGTCCGACGGATATCACATTTCTTCAGGATTAACTAAAGAAATTTGAGTGATGGGCAGAGACTTGGGAAATGTCCATCAATATCTCTAAATGCAATCATATTACTGATCGGAATGGAAAATACAACCAGCAGTTACAGTTTCATGGGACTGCTTTGTGATTGGTGGACAATGAGCAGCTCAAGACCTCTTTTTCAATGAAAACTTCATCCTGGGCTGCAAAAACTCCGGCAGCTCCCACAGCCATTCTGCGAGGTCTCCTCCTCTCCTTCGGAAGTTTGTCCGTTGAAGCCTTCAGTAAACTGTGTGGTTATCACTTTCCCCCAAAGTTTGACTGTAGCAACTCCGCTGTATCGCTATGCATGACAGCCTATTTGGTAAATTTAGTATTACACTAAATCACTCGTCGATGGGTTTTGCAGGATCAGCTAGGTGACCGATTGTATTCAATTAAACAGCTTCTCTTTAGCTGCCATCGACCCCGCCCGAGCCTGATCTCCATGAGGAAGATTCTTCGTGCCTATATGGAGCCGGAGTTAAAGGTGGCTTTCCCGTTACGTACTTGTCATCGGAGGCGTGGCTATAGGTCGGCGATCTGGAAGCTGCAATCTATGTTTTATTCCTTTGGTGCGCCGTCTTACCAGGCATGCTAATACCCTTTGGAATTCACTCCAGTCTGTTATGGTGGAAGAATATAGTGAGACTGACCACAAACGATGACTCGACAAGAACTCAGGGACATGTAAACTGGAAGCCGTATGAGGCGATTTGTTTCGATGCACACGGGCTTCGGTACCTCCGGCCTTCTATTCACGAAGATAAAGATACAGGTGAACCGGGTAGGGTATAGGGGAGTTATGTGGAAAATTGTTTTAAATAGAAGAAACAACTATATTTTCAAAATAAAAGCAATCCCGGAAATCCGGAGTGGGCGTGAATTCGCAAAAGTAAATTAGAAATGATGCAAAACCTATGACAAGTCAGTGTTTTGCAGCAGGTGGATTATAAATCTGTCAGCATAAGAAAAGTTTCCGTGCTATGACTCCTGCAGTCAAATTGGTTCACAGCTTTTCCGATGTTTTCAAATATCAAGATTGTCACATACCAATCAAGTACTGGTCATTCGATCTCCTTCGTCACCTGTTTCTCCCACACTTTTATATTCGGTTCTCCCCAGCGCCCGACTAGCCAACCCTTTGCAACATTACATCCTTAAAAGACCCTTCCTAGGCCCTTACAGGAAGGCAAGTTAAAAACAAAATAGAGAATGGGCTTGCAGGTCTTTACGAGCCTTATATTTGTGAAGCAGCAGTACGGAAGCTCAAGATCTGCACGAGATTTTACGATTCACAGTTTCACTCGTCCCGACTCAAAACATACTTTGTAAGTTAGACTGAGGCATACTATTTTATTCAGCCCCGAAGGTAAATAGACAAAAACCGATCATGACCGAATCCAGATAGCTTGGTGACCAAATAATTCATTTTATTTCCCTTTCCTCTCTTTTCCCAGCTCCATCTATGACCGAATGAAGTCCCATCGCTGTTGGTAACCATCGAAGTTGAAAACTGGGTTTTGCTTGCCAAAAGAGTGCAGATGTGTCATAAGTCCTCTCAAGTAAATGCGCATTCCACGTCTTCTGCAAAGCAATTGATGATCTCAAAATGATAACTGTCTATGATAAATTTACCATGAAAAACAAACACACAGGAGGGTTCCACTAAACGAAAGATTGCACTTTTTCTTTTGCAAAGTAGAAGCCCGGCACTGACGCGAAATAAAATTAGCTACAATCAAATTTACTTGGAACCGACTGACTACTTAAAGAATTTGAGTAACCAATTCCTCTACAGTGTTTGAACTGAGCATGACGCGGACCGAGCGAAACGCTGACTTTCGAATGATGCCACCAGGTTCACGAGTATACTGCAGACAATGAAATGAGGAGTAATCACTGGAAACCCTAACCCGTGCATCTATCTTTACAGGTTTATAGTTAAAGCATGGTCACGATTCAGTGCCCACGATTATCAAAGATAAATATGGTAGTATTAAAAACCGAAATGTTTGATTCTCCGTGTTACTGATAGACATTACATTTTACAATACACTGATCGAAAACACACACGTCGTTTAATATCCGCAGACTAGATGTCTTGAATTCTTCTGCTCATAGAATCCACTTTTATGCTTCTGCTACAGTATAATGTTATCGGGAGGCCACATGCGCCAAGTCGCAGTGCCATCAACCGATTATTGTGGCATAATATAGGAAGTCAGTTTAAAGCTCATCACGTTCCGGTAGCGCTGCTGCTTCTTGGAGGGGCTTAGATGGCGAGATTTCACATACATTATTCAAGGCTAAACACCAGGGAGGCGGGCATTCTTTTTTCAGTGACAAGTGTGATCAGCAACAAAGCAAATATTACAAAAACACGCTCTCCAAGAAAATAAGGAGATAAAATAGTCTCCCAGGACAGAAACCTTTTGTGATCTGAGTGTATTATTCACCAAAGAAGATCAATTAGGCCATAGAGCAATTTTCCCTATGAAGTAGATTTGAAATGTGAAGTGCACCTGTGCAATCGCTAATATTACGATTATTATTAAGAGTATCATAGTTTGCAGTGGTTCTGCGATTTCCGCTTCTAAGGTTGCCTTTGTCATCAATGTCTTCCTGTCCATCGTTCTTGCCTGTTTTGTCGCTGAGGCTATACCCTGTTGAAAATCGCTGGATCGAAGAAATCATTGGATCGCCAACCAAATCAGTTTTAGGTTAAGCTTTCTTCTAACATGCCCTTATTCATGGTTTATTCAACTGTTCGAAAGGGTAATTTCTCGTCGGAGACAGTTAGCTTATTAAAACTCAGAGATTGACTAAGCTTAAGCAGGTCATTCTAGGTGTGCAGTGCGTTCAGTTCTATCGTTTTCATTAACATTTCGGTCAATTCGCATGCTGCTCTTTGATGCACCAAGTAAATCATTGTCAAAGATAGCCATGTGTGTTTCTTCCGCTGAAAATCAAAATTATTCCGTTAACAAAGCGATTATAAGCCACGATGGTTGTCATGGCTAATGAACCTTTAACACCGTTTATAATGGTCATATAACGGAGAGAGCAACCACTAATGATAGCGTAATAGCAAATAAGGTACCGAACTTGGGAATCATTCGCAAACACAAATGGTCTACTGATGCAGTTGATAGTAACTGAAATGGGATGCAAAACTTCGGAGGCTCAAGCAAACGAGGGGGTGCGGTGTAGCGCAGAATTTCTTTTTCGTCAAGTGGCATATTGTGCAATCTGCCAGATTTCCATTGTTTTTCCTCCTTCCACGAATATGCAAGCATTGAGTAGGTTTCAAGAAAAAAATCGTGTTCTCTGAAGCTTTTACCCAATCCGTTACACCGAAATTTATTTCCCAAGTCGCAAAATTTTCTTAGATAGAAATGGGACTATCACATCTACACTTTCATGATCCTATCCATAGGTAAACTAGAATTTGGACGGCTAAACCGTATGATAATGAGTTTACATGCCATTGTGAAGTGCATACCGTAGGCGCTGATCACTGTAACACGTGATCATGGTCTAAGTGGTTCTCGAAATAGGATCGCATAAAGCGTTCACACCAATATTACAAGACTTGTTGAATTCAAGCATACTGTGGAAGATTTTGGGGGATGGCATCGCGCTGCAGATACCTGTGACTTCTCAGTTGTGCTGTGACACTGATAATAGCAATAGTAATTTTCTAGATTACCAAAATAACTGAGGTCATTGTTAGACTGTTTACTTCATTAATTTTCGAACCGCAGCACTGGTCGTTTGACAAGTATCTATTTTTGATGCGTTGAACGGAAAAGAGCTAGTTTTTCTCAGTCACTCTCAGTGCCTTTATTACCACGAATTCTTTTTCGAAATTAATTTGGATTGGTGAGAAGGGCTGCGGTCTGTCATCCGAGGGGTTATTTCGGATCTCGCTCCGACATACAAGTTAATTTCCTGTAGGTGCATAGTAAGTCTCCAAATAATACTATCTCTTAGTGACATAATCCCACTGGGATCTTAAGTATGAGCTGGACTGTCTGCCATTGGCTTCTAATGGTTTGCAAGCTCTACTTCCCGACGTGCTGCCTCGCAGACCAGGACATTCCACTAAGAGTTTGTTGAAGTTTTCTACAGCAAACAGTACTTCGATTTGGGCTGCCAGGTTCCATTGATAAATAATGACATGCACGACAGATACTCCTTCTTTTATGTGATTTCCCATTTCGTCCTGTTTCCGATGATACCAAATCAAACAATCATGCATAATTACGAATACTTCGGTACTGATTAAAAAACCAAGATAAATTACACTTATAGGTAGGGTTTATGAGGTGAACAAGAATAGCATGGGTTCACACCGCACTCGAAGATAAAATCTGAATACAATAGCATCATACAGTTACTGATTTTGTAAATTCATCCTCAAAGTGGTAATTTAAGAGGGTCGGTTCGATGATATGGAATCTCGTCTGAGACATTAAGAATGAGTGTTGAAGTGATCTTAAATTCGCAATTATGACTCATGCACAAAGACTATCAGTTCTCACTCCTGAAAATCGTTGGAGAATCGGCTAAAGAGTTCAGAAACAAGGTTGATTGGACAAAACTGTAGTGGGTATACATACCTGATGAATAAATCTAATCTCTATATGCATATATATATATATATATATAATGATTTATATACAAATCTGGTATCACTGGAACAGTAGCTGAAGAAGAACACTGACGGAGAAAAAAGGAAAAAGAACTGCTGTGTAAACTGGACCTCCATTCCCCACCTCCAAGTAATGTGTTATCCATGGGGAACCATGGGTTTTCGGTGAGTGTTGTGTTACCTAACTTCCCAAACCAATGGACAATACTTATCTAAGGAACTCTGACCCGAGCCTTTCGCCTAACCTGCCGGGCAGTGGGACGATCTCAGGATCTCTAAACGTAGTGAGAATTGGTGAACATTCTGTTCCTAAGCGCATCCCGGTTGCTCAGTACACTCCCCCATGCCACAGATGCTTAGGAGCGCAGTGCTGTGTTTCATCGCCTACCGTGGATAGTTTTGCTTCAAGGACAGAAAATCTTCCTTAGGCTAACGATAAAAAGGCAATAAGTCCAACAGAGAGCAGAGCAATCATCATCGTAGTTCAACGGGAACACCTCGCCCACGATAAGACTGCGTGACCTCCTCAAAATGCTTGAGACGCCTGGTTATTTTGGATTATTTTTGAAGGCCTTGAGGGGAGGCAGCCTACTTGGCGCTTGAGACACCCACCCCAGCCATAGCGAGGGGCCTGGAGGCATGCCTCTTTACAGTTTCACATACACAAATGTGTGATCAAATGAGGCAGATTAGCGGGCGCTTTTTAATCATAACGTTTGAGGGGGTTGTTTAGGTTTCACCCAAATTGCCCTCCACAATTCATTAGAATGTTTAGTCCTAACCACCGGGATGGTAGGACTTTGCCCATTTCGTAATGCACTGCAATACAAGTCGTTCATTTTTGTGAGTCAGCACATCCTGTTAAAGTCAATCCGATAGGTAGCAAATAAAAACCTGTCTATTTCATTCATGACGCCTCAGAAAACGAAGTCCTGTAGCTCAGGTGCTCATTATTCGACGAGTTGAAAGGAAAGTTTAGGACCATAACCTGTGGGTCTTCCTCTTACTCGGTGAACTGATATGGTGTTAGGTAATCCGATACCCGTCTTCGTCATCAGCGGCAAACCCCAACTATAAGGCATTGCATTTGAGACCAGTTCACGATGAAACAATTCATGTGGTTATGAGGTGCGTTGTTTACATAAGCGAATAATTTGAGGGCTCGCCCCCTTTCACCAATATCTCTTTTGGAGTGATTAAGACGTGGGATAAATCAGTTCAGAAAACTTATATTCCAAGCGCCATGGAATGTTGAAAGTTCCACTTTAATGTTCACGGTTTGTGTGACCATTTAAACCAATACTTCAAAACAACTCACATGTTTTGGAGAGCATTTAAGTCCAAGCTAGGATGTGTTGACAAATAAACCATTCCTCCAGTTCAGGCCTACTTCCATAGGAATAGAATTTAGTTATAATTAAACTCTTCACTCAAGCCAGCAAAGTAAATAAGTGCCGGTTATTTCGTCTTTAGGAAAACATCACATCCCTGTAGGATTTACATCCACGGACTTTGTAGATTGGCCAAGTTATCAAAACGACGGGTTCCTCGTCTTCAAAGTATCTTCGTTTGTGCCTACTAAAACGATACTCCACGTTTGCTTCCCAAATTAAAAATGGGTTGATAGAAGTTCGAAGACTGATTGTTTTAAGAATTTCTTTTTAGAACTATATTCTATGAGGGTCTCTTACGGATAACCGCTTGCCATACATAAATCGGCAAAGATAACCAGTTGCCAAATCAACCGGTCTATCATTTTCAGATTCTAAGCAACAAGAAGCACCTCGCCTTTTTGCACTTTCGAACCATACGCATGAACTATCGGTTATCTCCTATCAGTGAATCGGGAGAACGAAATTTTTGTTGCGTTTTCTGATGTTAATATAAAAGGTTTTGCTTCCGCTTCAATGTGACGGGTTTGATGATGACAAATGATGATCTTATCTATGATTTTTCAATTATCATTGGTGTAAATTTAGGGTCTTGTTTAATTCAATAACTAGAAAAGTTTCGACGTGGAAGTGAATTCCTTGTAAACGCTAAACCTCCGATTGTACTCTTCTATGAAACTCACAGGTAGATCTCTTTCTTGCCAAAGCGTTTCTTCATTGCAGAGGAAGCAATGTAAGCAATGAAATGCTGTGTCAAATGACACTTCAATCAAGGCCCACTCTAACACAATTCAAGATCCTCCAAGGGGAAATTTTGGAACTACCACCCAACGCTGGCCACCTTGAAGCCGATCGTATACTGAACTCAATGTGTTTGGCTTGCTTTTAGCAGCACAATTATGAGTAGAATATTGGATGCAATCATAGCTTCTAGCGAACGAATATGCTATTTGGCATTCACGTAAGGCAACTGTTCAACTCTCCCCATCAACTTTTCAATATATTTACTTTGTCTTGCGTTTTCAATTCTTCAGGCAAGTTTAACTTGACAGTCATTGTCACCGACATCTAAATCGGCCACAATGCGATCGTCAGTTCGATATGTTACCAGAGAAAGATAAACGAATTCACGGGGTTGGCTGATGCTCTCGGAAAGCTGTTGCAAAATGCGAAATATTGCAAAGGAGGGTCCCGAAGTGCATCACAGCCGCCGGCTACTGTGATTTCAAATTATTGTTGATTCTCCATCTCACCGGTTAGCCAGTTTCGTTTGTGCTTAGTGCCAAATGCAGTCTTTCTAGGAGAGAGCTCGTGTAAATTGCTGAAATCAACACACGAATGTGATCGCACACACAATTTCACTGATAAGACCCGCCTCATGTGGCTGCAGCTTTGATTAACGGAACATGCTTCTAATCCTACCGGTTTCTTCAACTTGCACAGAAAAAAGTGATGCCAGAAATTCACCAGCTTCACTAGCTTCTCATCCAACCTGGCCTCATTTACTGGGTAGAATGAAGCTGTTCACGGATATCATTCTGATTCACATCTCACAAACCGTGGTGACAGTCAAAATTGTCCTTCACAGTGAACAAGCCAGCTCAGACTGTCGAATAATATCGAATTTTTATAATAGATTATTTTTTTGGTCTTTGTCATTTATGGCTAACTCCCTGGTGATTTCTGGTGTTTCTCATTGCCACAAAGGCACTAACGCACACAAGTGTGACGGAGACTGGTTGCCGTCTCGTATCGATCGCGGATTGATTTCATCTCTTATCCGCATGTCACCAAATAGGAGAGAATGAAAACAGGACAACAATTGGTGGTGGTAATTAGTTTAATGATTGGAACAAGTCTTCACGCGAGTGTGGTTTGCGAGTCCCTCGTAGGCCAGGTGAATGAAACCGGATCCTTCTGCTTGTGTGTCAGTGTGTACGCGGGTACATACGTGTGCAAACTGGCGTATGTGTATTCGTATGCTTGTGTGAAGTTCATAATCAGGACACGGAAAGCCCGGATTGCCGGATCAAGGTCACATTCCCAAATGAAGCCAAAGTGGGTGTGTCAGCATGCCCGTGTATCACACAGCCGGTTTGTACGACAATGCTTTACAATGTGCACGTGGTGAATTTTTGTCGGCATATAAATGTATAAATTGGGAACGATTTCGGTGTACCGAGCGGCGCGTAAGCCACGATTGTCTGAGATCCGAATGATTCTGGTGGAGCAAATATCGGACAGAAAGGATAGCACCACCGTATATTGGTTCGCAGGTGGACGTTACTCGCGACGATGCTACTAATTCAGCCAGGACAGGACAATACGTAATCGCAAATGGCCTTATTTTCGTTGTGAACTTTCCAATATTAATAGGATGGCCCTTTCGAAAAATCGGTCACTCCTTATGTCATCCGATTCGGACATTTTCAGTCTCATTTTCACTCTGCGTCGAGTTAAGTGAGTTGCGCAAACGATCAAAGCAAAATTAATGGGAATCGCTAATGAGATTTATGCTAATATGAACTACCATTGATGTACGACTACATAAAAGCGCATGATGATGCATCGAATTGTCCACGCAACCGGAGCTCTACTTGGTCCTAATATCTATAAGAGCGACCATCAGCTTGAACAACCGTGCCGGATGCATCCTATCGCCAGTGGTCTAGTTTGTTGATCGCTGTGTCCGGAACCAATCGGGAAAATTTGTAATGGGTAGGTGGATGTTGGGGTCAGACTGATAGGACAAAGAAAATTCTCAGACACTGGAAGAACGATTTACTCATATACACTGGGAAACAGTGACAAAAAAAGGACGAATCGTCACACACGCAAATTTCCAAAAGATGTGCTAAACATTTTTCACTTCGAACGCAATGGTGGTTCGTCAGATGATTTTTCTTTTTTTCTTTTTTCTTACAGCATAACTGTAGGGGAAAAACAAATGTACCGAGACTACAAAGCTCCGGCCAACACTGGGTCAACCCAAGAGGACCAACTACCTTATAAGCATTGCCAGAAGATACCTCCATGTGATTCATACAAAAGTGCGATCATCTTCAGCTTGAAACAGTCAATCTGTGACTTGTCAATGTCACTTGCTCCAGTAACATGGCATACAGGAAGCCTTTGGCGCCAACCCACTAATCCGTTGATAGTGGGCATACAATTCAACCAGTTTAATTTATCCATTATACTAGCCAGTCAATAATAACAGCAAATGTATCCACGTGTTCCGCTTTCTTCGATATCTGTTGATTTCTAGCTCAATTAGAGTACGGTCTAGCCTTCATGTTTCAGGCGTTATTCCGCACTGAGAATCAGACGTTCGAGGAGTCATCGACATGGGACAATTCGAAATGCACTTATGCACCTATACGGTTGGTGGTCAGACTGTGATTAAGACTTGACAGGCATAATGTAAGAATCTATGAGTAACCGTTACTGAAACACACGTGAACAGTGTGTTTGTTTTGCCTGACCAACATCCTAAATGCAGCTGCATTCATAACTTTTATCGGCATGCCCAATAGAAGAACACAATCAGATTGTAGAGCTGTCCAATACATCTGTTTATGGCATCAGCACCGTGTGCAAAAGAAACCGTTTTGACCAAACTTCAGACCTAAGATATCGCATACCGGTCGTTGCGTTGGCTTTATGTGCCGAGTTAAAATGCAATTCACGTGAAGCACTCCGGTACAGTATCGCGCTGGCCTGCGTAGACAGGCAAGCAATTTTAACCGCAGTGACAAACGGTCGTATACTCCAACTATTCCTCGAAGGCAACCGGACGAAATGGATTCCACCAATCGGAATATCTTCAATTGTAAATACAACCCTAACGTGTTTCGTTTTCTTTGGGATCTTCGCTTTGTATTAATTTGCATAGATTGGATAGAAGCCAATTCAATAAATACCAGCAATCCATATCCTTTCAATACTGTGGCTGACCGAATTACCTAGGTCGATTTCAGATCTAAATACTACAATTTGACTCGACTATCCCTAGTGCAATCAGGGAAATGAAATGTAGCGCTGTTAACTTCTCAGGATTGCAGGCTGTTCCTATCAGGAAAAATCGTACACTGTACCCGGAAAATCTTATTGCGCTGTTTGCTTACCATCCCTGATGTGTGTGTGTGTGTGTGACCAGTCCATATGCACTAGTCAATCTTTCCGGATGAACAGTTTTCTGTTTCGTATGTTATGCCAGTAATACTGAGTTAAATAAAACAGATTCGAAGAAAATAACTAAACAAGATACATCTTGTTCCTTTGGCTGCAAGACCAAATGGAAAATAATACGTCCGGTATTTCAACATTAAATTATCATCGAAAATTTAGGTCGTTTAATGAATAAGACGAAGGAAAGTTAAATCTCAAATTTCATTACTCTGGAGTGATTCAGTTGTATGCTTCCTCACTCGAGTACCATTTGGTCATTTCAAACCGGAAAAGTACATGGTACCAAACACAAAAAATGCCTCAATATTCTTTGCCATAGAAATAGGTGATGGCGAACTAATTGATCGTTTCGAATAGGAATTCACTCGGTCAACAAATTGATGGCGCTGAGGCTCATACAATTTAACCCATCTTCCAAATTTCAACCGAAAGTCAAACGCAGGTGACTACACGAAAATAAGCGCATCAAGCGTCCCGGTTGACAAGGCTCGGAAACCTGTTACCAGCTCGATGCCGAAAGCAATTAGGTTTAAGTTACGTAAAAGTACACCCCGCAGACAGCATAAAAGACCATGCAGGAAATTTCTCACGTCTTCATCATCATCATCATCGTCATCATCATCAACATCATTCCGCATGCACCTTATCCTGAACTAGACGTGGACAATCTCTTGCCATCATTGTATTCAAATAAAAAGTGAAGACAAATCAGTATTGTTTGCTTGGGCGATCAGTTCGCTAATCAGTTTTCTGTGTCAGTGCTCCATTCCTCAATATACAAAGTGGTATGAACCTTCCAGCCCCTGGCGGTTTATTACAGTTAATTTTTTCAGTCATAAATTATACCTGGCCCTTGTTTCCAGTTCCCGTATGAACTGTAGGCCGGGAAGAAACCACGTCACAGTCCAGTCAGCTAAGTTACCAACGTAGCCAGTGTTTTCAAAACCATTACAACGGGAGTTAACGCCCGAGATTGCATCCGTCTTTTCTCACAGCGTTTTACACTGAATCGGGCCACAGAGTAGCGCTTTCTAAGATGCAAAGAATGGTTAACAGGTGAAGTTGGTGACTCCTGAAAACGCAAGTTTGCATCCGATACCAGGGCAAAACTCATCTCAAATAGATCAGACGAGAACATAGAAACTCATCATAACCATGCATTTATCCGCTGATAGTGAGCATATCCTTTAAGGATACGAAAAAGTCAAGCTACATCATCAGTGAATGGTTGCATGCTTCTACCTAGACTATCGATTAGTGATCACCTGTTTTTGTTCAGGACTGGATGCCTCTCCCTCAAATTCATGGTTCAACCATGACTGGCAGGGCCTTAGATCCGAAAGAAAAGCAAGTAGCACAAAAGCACTCAAGCAATTGTCTTATGCCTTAAAGAGGACGACTCAGGAGATGGATGTTAATTTAGACACAAACCAATTTGGGACGAATAATATGGACTTCTCTCGGTCATCGGCCATAAATTTCTCTTGGTATCCAACTAAAGTTCAACTAAATTTCGATCATTAGACTAAGAAGTTCCCACTGCTATTTTCGCTAGAATCCACCAACGCAATCAATCCTCCCATCTAGATTATCGATACTTGTGAAGCTGACGCGCGCAGTTGCATCAATCCATCGCTTTCTGCTTCGCATTACTCAGTCACTTTAACTGCGGGATTCTCACCGGCCGAGTAGCTGATTGGTCGGTTAGCTGATTACGACCAGTAGTGGGAGCACGTGCACGTGTGTGCGCTCACATTCCGCATCACGCTAACTTGTATGACATAACGGATCCACCTTAGACAGTCAGATTTGGCGTTGACAGTTACGCTCATGTTCATTGGCCGTCGGCCAACTGACTTCTGATTGGTCTAACGAGGGTGCATGAACTCAAAGTACGAAATGCATCCGTAATTGAAAATCGACAGGATGGAGTACATACCATTTCATTTTTGCCATAGCTAACTTCCAGAAAATACCGGGATTTCTCTAGGAACCATACCAGTCGGATTTGACGAACGCCAACACCGGTTTCCCGCAATTATAGGTGTAAAAATGTCCTATTTACGAAAATAAAGGTTGTCTTAAGTTAACAGCATTGCAGAAACGTCCTCTTCAGAATGAATAAACGATTATGAACTTAAGCCATGATCTGGTCGAAGTAGCGCATAGGGTGACGTAGAGTGGTCGCACTTCTGAGCTGGCAGAGGTCGTGCCTTTAGAGTACCCATTGTGGCTCTGACCTTCATCAACTACCCAAATAACATCCACCGAGATGATATGCATCAGCGATATAGTGGAAAGACACCATTTTTACAATGGTTGCACGTCTCATTTACACAATGTGAAAGGGAAGTTTGCAAAAATAAAATACGCGCAGCGTCTTCGAAAGCCGTCGTGCAGGAGACGTGGAGGTGAACGTCCGATGCGGACTTCTTTGATTCACATGGACTAGACCAATGCTATTATGTGAAATTACGAATTCCACGCACTACTTGAGGACGACAAAGGAGACAATTAGCGACTAATCCGAATGTACTTCTCTATCCATCAAGGTAAAAAGCGTTAAAACAGCGAGGCCGAAATACTGGATTTTGCCCTCATTAAATCATGTGATAAGCACTACTGGTTGCACCTTCGTATTGATTGTGATTAGTTTGACAGTAAGGAGAGGTTTATATGGCTTTGCATTTGAATATCTTGTGAAAAAAACAACAATAAAACGGCAACTTTTGGAGGGATAAGCGAACCTAAATTTCTCAGCAGTTCAAATGAATTGTGGTGCGCTGACTTCATTAAAAGTTTGCCATCCAGGTATTTTCAATATCGGCAAGCACATTGGATATATTTGAAGTATTTTGCGCTTTCCACCCTAACGGTCTGCTTGAGGGACAATCCGATCCTGATAATCGTGGAAATCAAGCCAGACTGAATTAAAAACCTTATTTCATTGACTAATCCATTGGATCCAATTGCTTGGTTTCTGTACGAATGTTCCGATTCATTTTGTTCGATGCGGTAAGACCATATCAACATTACAAAACCGGGGATTGTGTGCAAAAATTATCCGACGGTGAATTTTGCTGTCTTTCGGAGCGAGCAAGATGAGAAGCTTTGTTAATCAAAAAACTGACAGGAATATCTTTGAAAAAGTCAACTGAAAGATGAGATAGAGATAATATGCCACTGACCAAGGCTACAGGCCGAAATAATCAATAAGATATTGCTGGTCTAATTCGTGTCAAAGACATCAAGTGCGAGTGTAAGAGTGTGTCTTGAAACTTGATGAAAGAAAGAGCGAGTTGTTTATCATCGGTGCTATCTTGCTCAAGTTGATGCTTGTTCATTTATTCTAATCGAAACAGCTTGTAAACGAATACAAAGCAGTTCAGAATTCATAAAAGCACAATAATTTTGTTATTGTTCGAAATTTCAGGATTGGGATTCCAGAGAATGGTTCGGATGTCATTGCTCACAAAATACTCAAGTGCCTAATTCTTCATTCTGAAGAATCAGAGCAGAAACATCTGCTCCCCATACACAAAAGTGCACTGTACTACTTAAATTCTTTGTATTTATTCAGGATGTAACATGTATCAAGATACCTGTGCCAAGTGAATTAGCTGTGAATACTGGCACACGGTTCTCCTGGTTTTACTACCTTGATTGAACGTGTAATGATGACCATAGAAAAGATAAATTCCATAACTAATGACTTTATTACAAAAAAACGGGACTGTGAAGATCGTTCTCACAAAAACCGATTTACTGATCAAGTTTTTAAAGAAAAACAAATGGATTTTAAATGAATAACAATGCGAAGGATGGAGTGCTTCACGGTTCAGCAACGCAGGAGAAAAATGCTGAAAGAAACAAACTTGCTATGGACGGTTATCTGTTTGTGTGCGTGATGAACGGAAGGAAGTTAAAGGAAGTGGAACTGCCGAGAACAAAATCCAGGATATTAAGAGCGGAAGAGAGTTAGCGGACCAACCGCCCAATGATAGACTGATGACTGTAGAGTGGAGATTTTTTGGAAGAACCATGTAAAATCCGGGTGACGTTTTGTTGAATGTGAGGAAGAAGAGAAATGAGTAAAGACCAGTCCCATGTTTAGTTGGGGCAATCGAATTCAGGGCACGTTAGGCTTTCATGCAATCGAAGACCGTGAACTGGAGTGAGCAGGCATCTTTTGAGAAACAGAAAACCAACGGCATGAGAAAAAAATTAGACATGAAAGGAGATTAGCTTGAAAACTTTAGAAAGAGAGCAGGAAAAGAGGTCATATCGGGTCGAATCCAAGGGTAACTGTATGGGCGAATGAATGATGTTCTGAAAAGCTGAACGAAGTGAGTTTTCGAGCACTGAGTGCAACATGATTGCGTGAGTCTCAGAAAGCAAATTATTTTAGACCGAATTTTACTAACACAATTTCGTACTCCAGTGACGGTCGACATTAGTGTTGGCATAGCGGAGGTTGCCATAAAAGAGTGGAAGGTGGAGACTGGTGTCATCGGCAAGCTAAGGGACGGGTGTGGAAGTAGAAGAGCAAGGTCATCAAGGGATAAACGAAACATAGTGGACCCTTTGAAGAATACATGCTTTTACAAGGAATGAGGGCACAGAAAATCGATCAACTTAGAGGAATTCAACTAGCCTATTAAAAACTCCATGCCCTCTATGTAAAAGCAGAAGAGAACCCAAGTTTGAGCATTTTAACCAGAGAACCACCAAACCAAACTTTATCAATAGTCCTGCGAATTTCGAGCGAAACCAGAAAATTGTCCCATGGTTGTTGTCGAGTGGACCCCCAACGGACGTTTAAGCTGAGTGGTTGTAGGCTACAAATAAATTGACGAGATCAGAATCCAAATTGGCGATTGCCTAATGGTCCTTTTTCCAGAAAAGGAAATAGCTGGTGGGAGATGACGGATTTGACTACTATCGAAGCAGGAAATCTGAGAGAGACTGACTCACAGTTGTTCGTGTTTAGCAGCCGGAAAACCATTACACCTTTTAAGAGGTCGATGAAATAGAGATCTGGAGACAGAGAAGGGAAGATATAGTAAAACAGGTCAATTCAAAGACAGCTTATGGCCGATTGCTGCTATACCATCCGGATCAGGTGGTTTTAAATTCATCAAAGAAAGCAGTGCCTAGTGCATCTTTCCAATATTAATGCAAGTTGGAAAATAAAGATAGAAAACAAAGAAGAAGCCGAAGGAGTAGGATAAGTGAGTAGAGTTACGTTGGACACAAATCCTTGTGTGGCTCGTGAATATGACCAACCAGGACAAAGGAAACGAGCAAATAAAAAGTTGCGAGATGTTGGTTTTGCAGTGGACTAGTACGTTTGGCCACTGACGAAGGACCAGATAAAGTTTTCTTTGAATTTGTGTATAGCTGACGAGTATTTGCTTCTAACTTTCATTAAATGTACCAGCGCGAACGGCTGTCGTGGTGAAATTTTGACTTTTTCTAGCTTAAGGTCTGGTACAGTTGAACCATTCGAGTAACTGGGGTTCTTGGGTACGTGATTATCCAAAGCGAAATACTAATGGTTCCAGAGATAGGGATCTAAGAAGCCTCGAAAAGTGCTCGTCAGACTGAATTGCCTCTTCAAAATGTGTATCTCGCGTTAGCTACAATATCCAAGTGAATACGATTAATAGAGCAATAAACCATACATCGATTTAATGAACCAAGTTAAGGAACAATGAGAGGCCTGGGAACAAAACAGGAGTAAAGAGGGGCAGAAGATCCAGAATCTGAACACAGTCATCAATTCGATCGGGGTTTCGTGTTGGCAGAACAATTGGTCAGCATAGGTTGCTAACCGCGGCCAGGTATTTCGTCTGGCATTCCTCGCCCAAAGCATGAATTGAATGAATCAACCGATCCCGAACGTGAACAGTGAAATTTCCGAAGTTGGTTTGGTCTGTCACAGCAAATTCTCGATTTCCAACGATGACAAACTGAAAGTGAATGAATAGCCATTGTTGGGTGAATGGTAATCAAAACAAGTTAGGTTTTATAAAGGAATTTGAAGCTTCAACAAAATCAGCTGAGATCCATAGGTGGGTCAATCAAAACTTTCTATACTGAACCTGGTAAACTTTTTGTAGATAGGGTTACAAATGCCACGGATACCTCGATTGTGGGGGCAAAGTACCTGTAAAACCACCAAAATTGTGTGCGCCTAATTTCATAGTACTGAATTAGTTCTGAAGTAGCTTTTTACACTTCGTGTGATAGCAACTTGGTTTGGCTGCGCTGACCCCCCCCCCCGCCCAACCGTCGGCTTATTTGCACGTCTGACTAATTGTGACTGCATATGGTTTGATGATTTTCCGCTTCCTATTCACACTATTCGTCAACGGCAATTCGCAGTCACAGAAGCTCTCGTTTTTCTTTCGCCCTGGTCCAGTGCGAAATAAATGGAAACTCTTCATATTCAATTACGTTCCCAGGTTAGACCGAAACGTTAATCTTTTTCACCAATTCTCCTAATCTTTTCCTACTCCTGCTCCATTCATGACCAAGACTCGAATTTCCCCGTCATCGGGCACCTACAGTTTTTATTCCTTAACTATACGTTCCACTCTTCATTTTATCTAGCTTGGCGTTCGTGCATTTTTTCACCATTCATCTGTCATGTCAAGTATACGGAACACTGATTGTTCCAATCGTGATCTATAGGTGATAAAGTTGAACCTCTGTTCCTTCCTTAATTAATGACTTTTGCGTGGCGATTCATCCAACTTCAGTTTGTCATCGTTGGAAATCGAGAATGTTTTGTGTCAGACCAAACCTGTCATGTCATCACCTTTGGAAATTCTACTGTTCACTTTCGGGATCGGTTGATTCATTCAATTCATGCTTTAGATGAGGAATGCCAGACGAAATACCGGGCCGCGGTTAGCAACCTATGCTAACCAATTGTTCTTCCAACACGAAACCCCGATCGAATTGATGACTGTGTTCAGATTCTGGATCTTCTGCCCCTCTTTACTCCTGTTTTGTTCCCAGGCCTCTCATTGTTCCTTAACTTGGTTCATTGAATAGAATGTTGAGCTAGGCGTTGGCTACAGCGACCCTCAAAACAGAACCGACTTATCTGAGTGGACTGTTGGCAGCTCATTGTGAAACACCGAGTAGTGGGCACGAAGGCGTGCAGGATGAACTGAACAAACTTTTCAGTTTAGAAACTCTTGTTGCCCACACTGCACGACGGACGGTCTGTGCGTGTATGAAAATAAGATGGACCGGTAGTGAAAATTAATGTTACGTTGAATCAAAAGCTGAAATGTGATGAATATTTATGAATACTGATCGGACAATGGCGGACATGGGAAGCATTCTAGTCAAAAATGACAATTCGCTCGCCTTTCTGGCGCTAACTGAAAGTTTTATGATCGATGTCTCTATGAGATCCTCTCAGAGACTCCTTAGGATCTGAGATTTGAGTCCCGT
Source organism: Fasciolopsis buskii (assembly GCA_008360955.1). NCBI lineage: Eukaryota > Metazoa > Platyhelminthes > Trematoda > Plagiorchiida > Fasciolidae > Fasciolopsis > Fasciolopsis buskii. The sequence continues at coordinate 239,282 of LUCM01004636.1, read as the reverse complement.
TGAAAGCTTGTAGCATGTTTTGTGAATGAATATATTAATATTTAGGTTCCATGGTACTGACTATGGACGGTACATCTTGTCTGTCTCTAGTGAAATTCGACACTTAGAGGCACAAGCCGTTGAATTTCTCAAAATATATTACTGCATGCGTTTCCTTTCAGTAGGATTCACTTAGGTATCTGACAGCTTTGCAATAATCAGGTGGATCAAACAAATAAGGATGAATCTTTTTGATGACATTCAAAGGAAAATAGCATGGTTATCTGAGGGAATTGGAGATTAACCTTACTAGAAAGTTGCGTGTCGACCAACCCAGTTATCCATGTCCCAACCTTTTCGCCTTCCTATGGCACGGTTTCTGGCTGGATGGTTTATTTAGCTCCCAGTAGCAACGAAGCTATTGCTCTGGGTGAAGCTCAGTTCCACTCACCACAATCATTCGACATGAGCATTGCTTCTGAGTGGGCAGATTAACGGATCTCTTGTGGTATCTCCAATCCCTAAATTCCATTAGTTAACAAACCCCCTCTCTGATACGCGGCTGAAGTATGCATGCATGGTCACAAACAGGCAAACCGCTCAACGGGAATGTTGAATTAAGGATCATGGACACGCTACGTTCAGCATGCTAGCGCAGATATACGCTGGAAAGCGAACGAGACGGAAGGTTTGATCCGAAGGCTACGATGCAACACTAACCGAACAACAGGTATATGTGGATCTGTGAACGGCATTCATTTATAGCGATTGGTGAACAGGGTTATACGAAGTCGTCGGTAGCATTCCTTTACCTTAGAGCCCACATCTAGCTGAAGTTATTTAGAGCTGCATGGGCGCGAAAATGCCAGTTGAAGCTGATAGAGTCTTTTCTGTCAAAACATCGTGATTACTCTTGATATCCTCCTACTCATAAATGAATAAAGCAATACTAAAACGCAACCACTATAAACAGGCAATTGATCAACGTAGTTATAGAAAATGGTTCATTTACATTTTTTTAAATATAAAATGCCATCAATTAGCTTCAGTTAGTCGAATGACAAGGCTACACTTTCAGATGCCAAAGCTGATTACGTTGAAAACAAGGACTAAATAATTGTATTGGAATAAATCATCATTCTGTCAGTGATTGGCAAATTGATATTCCTAACAATGTCAAAGTGAGCAATTCGTATCTGGATCGTCAACGTTTGAAATCGTCATACAACCCCTAATAAATAGGTGAAGGTGTCACAATTCCCGTGCACTCGTCTACGTACCACATACTGTCTTGATAACAGATCACAAATGAATTCTAGGTAATCAAAAAATGTGGGGCCCCTCGGTTGGATCGCGCAAGTCATGAATCATCCAAAATACTGACGATGCGCTTTAATCGGACGAGGCGATTTTAGATAATTTCAGCTGCTCCAAGTATATGCCATAGAATCCTTTTCAGTGTAGCATATTCATCCACCACACATTTCATACCCTAATGACTTGGAGAAGCCATAACAGTTCCATCACATGTCATCCGCAGATAAGCCGTCTGGCTGATCGGTGAAACTATGCAGAAATTTCTAGGGTTACAATAAGTCAGCCATCGATACCATAACACTGACCGTAGGAATAGCGAAAAATAACAAGTATCGTATTCATTGGAATCAAGTTATTTCATTAGTTATGTGGGGTTTTTTTCGCTTCACATTAGCTTGTGAAGGGGAACGGTTTGTCTGTGGGTTCCCAGTTAGTGATTTATCCGAGTACCTGATGTGATCACACGGAATTCGACGATTATGTTGCATGGTATGTCAGTCCAGTCTGTTTTTTCGTATCGTGCAATTTGGCTAGCAAAATTGAGTCTAAACTTTTCCTGGGTTCACTGTCTGTCAGTCGATATCCCGAGGTGCGTTAAATTATACCGTACTCATTCAGGACAAGCGCTGACAGCTGACCGCATGGGTGTGTATCACCCTATCCTATCACGCCACGATAGTCAAGTCCACACGAAGACGAGTGACTTGACTTTCAACTTTAGGCCAACAAGGATGTGTTCACGTATGTTCCTGCAATCATGTTTCCATCACTGAGATCATAACTTGAGGAATACCCTTTGTGAATTCGGCAATTTGAAATTCGTCGTTAATGGATCAGTATGAACCTAATTTGGCCTAGGTGGTTCTACCAGGGAAAAAGATGGAGAACTCAGAGATAATTACAACACATTCATTGGACCAAACGTCTTGGTAGAGTAGTTTACGTAATGCTTCTGGGACGAAATATCATTTGGAATGTCTCCTTTGGTGAAGGCAACATTAGACCGGATGCTTGAGTTTTTTAATTCATCGTGTGGGATCGGTAAACACTAACAGATAATATGTTGTCTGTTGTGTGTGAAACTAAAAAGGTTCACTTATACCAACTCCCCTAGTTCAGGAAAAAACAGCGAACAAATTACACACCACTGGGTGACTCGAAAAGGAAATAACTGTATTGAATTCACATGAATTTCACAAGAAGCGAAAAGGTACTGGTTTTTGACTAGAAACAACCATTAGAAAGTTGAATGCGGAAAAGAGCTGAACAGTTCCAAATAAACTAAACGACCGAAATTTACCACCCTGACCAGTGAATAGCAAATTACTTCCAAAAAACCTGTTTTGAAATTGAAGTATTTTTTAAAAATGTGTGAAACTTCGTCGGGACATCAAATCAAATTGTCTTGAGATTTTACAATGCGGTTACTATTCTTAATGAGCTCGGCATTGCTTCTTGCCATACTAAAGCTTCGGCAACAACAACAGGGGAGTAAGAAATGAAACCATTCGCATGAATTTACAGTAAGTTTTCATGAACCCGCGTCGCTCAACTCAGTATTAAGAAACGATGGAAGTACTATGCGACTGTGTGATCCTAGCTAGTAATCTTGATGTTTCATAGGCCGTCAGGAGTCTCCCACTTGGATCAGCAACTAAGGGTTTGCGTTCCAGTTCTTACGGGAGTGACATACACCACTAATGATTCCTAACAAGGATTAAACAACTATGCAACGGTCCCGTAGCGGTGTACTGGGCCTTAATGCTTCTTAATGAAGCCTTTGCAAATGGCACTCAGCCCTCTGGTATTGAAAACGTTCTGATAACGTTAGCAAGTTCCCACCCCACAAAATTTATGTGGGGAGTTTGTAACGTAAACGCTTGATATCACATGATTGATACGTCCAGCCTTAATTTTCCGGGAAATTTGAGTTCTGAGATTTTGGTTTCCTACCTGCCAGCGAGAGGACCTGACTGATTTACGCGACCTGCAGTCCACTTGTTTTGCATCAGGACTGATAGTTGGAGGCAGCAATCAAATCAAATCAGTTAAATCACACGCCTCATGTAGCCAACGGTGAACATCCAGGAAGAGCATGAATACTTCAAGTAGGGTTTGAAGAGAAGCTCTTGCAACCGCGCTGCTACCGGAACCGTGTATACTACTTTAAAATTTATCATATATATATGTATAGGCAAAATTGCGCTAAGTAATATGAAGAACAAAAGAACCGAGTGATTTTTGTGGTACTTTCCTTGCTTATGTGCTGAATACATCTGTAGCCTGATATCGTAACTAACACTCCAAAGCACCCACATGGATGTTGATTTACTGACCTACTTGATGGTCCAAAACTCATGGTCAGAATCCCTGTTCCAGCGTAGGCGGCATCCATTTACAACTCCCGTATGGCCAAAAGCTATTCGCTGTTCCGTGGTCTTGGTTTCGTGCTATGCTGCAGCACACAGCTATGATTTCGGTCCAGTTGAGAACCACGTGAGAATTCTGACAGTGGTTATTCAAGGACGCAAGGCATATGCGTTATCAGTGGGACTGCATGCTATAATGATAAGTGGGTCAGGTTGGTTGAAATCTGACTGAGACTCTCATAGTTAGCATCCCAGTAAGGTGCATCAAAATCTCTATGTACAATGATTGCAGCACGTGATCTCAAGGAGATTTGATTAGATCATGCAATGGGGTTCGGAAACGTTTGCCAAGGGTTGCATACGATGGGAAGTAGAGTGTTTATAGTGACCCATCGTTAGCACTTAGTTACACTGCACACGAACCTGGCGCTAGCTGATTTCAATCCTACGGGTACTTTGGCGATACAGCAGGTACAAATAATACCCACTACGCCGTCGCATAAAGGGGCACATATTTATATGGCTGTACAAATCCGCACTGTCCCCGGATTAATCTGGACCTATAATTTGGAGTCACTATCTGTAAGTACGATTACTACCAGGACTGTGATCGGTCTATCCGCACATATCCGCCCAGGTATACATGAAGATCCAAATCGCCTTACCGCCCATTGGCTTCCTCGCACGGAAATTTTCAACCGGTAGCGAATGTCCTTTTGCAAACAATCTATTTTGTTTTATGATGGATATAGGAAGCCAGAACTCCAGGATATAGGAGATAAACGGCCTCATCCACTGAGAAGCGCAACATTTTGCATTACTGTCAACCTCGGCCATCACTTGGATAGCGTCCAGCTGATCCTGAATGATAAGCTTCGTGGAGTGGGCCGTCCGCATTTTGTATTAAAATTCACGATAACATTAAGTAGTACAAAGGAGCATTTTGATGTGAAGCTCGAAAACCGAGTCACGAGGCTCTTGTACCCATCCCTGGTCCCCTTGAGTGGCAATGCAAGCGAAAAAGAATAACCAGAATCAGAACAGAAACCTTTTCGACACTAAAAATTGTTTCCGTGGTAATGCTTTTGCAGATGTTTCTCTACTTGAAAATCTCCTGATAATTCTGAACTTACAACATGAACTGATTTTCCAGCCTAATGTTATAACTCACTGCGCTCCTTCAATGCTCAAATTGACAATTTGATGAAGAGTCTTGAACGTACCTCAGAGTGATAAAAATGAATTTGAGTCTGAGTAATGAACGGTATCAACCGACATGTGGATCACCAGACAAAGAGTACCCGAGGTCGTACTTCGGCCTTCTAATTTCTTTGTTAGACAGCCTCCAATTGGGTGATCCTTGCAGGAACAGAAGTTGTGTCACACCAGTTCGTTGCACGTAGCCAAAATGTCATTTTGTTATATTTTTCAACTTTCAGGCGCTTTCCGTCCCATCGGACACGAACTAATCAGAACATATGAATTTACGAGGACAGCTGATTAGGGGCCCGTTCTCCAGTCCCAATATACCAGCCCACTTGGGGCCAGTTTTAACATTTGGTTAATGACTAAATCTGAATGTTTGTTTTGTTTAATGTACCCGCAGTTTTATTGATAATCTGACGATGATGAATAATAAGTGTTGTTCATCTCTTAATGATTCAATTATAAATTACTCTTATCATCATTTTTTCATCCTACAATTTTTCAGCTGACAGTTGTGAAGGAATCACACTTTCGTCTTGTTCGTGTGTGAGTCAAACTGAGCTATTGCGTTGGCTACCAGTGACCATAAGATGATGAAACGTAGTCTGAAGGTCACAAATCGATAAAACGTAAGCAAATACAGTCCGATTGTGTCAAATTATGAATCCTAGTCAGAACAAAAGCGCGTAGTCTGGTGGGCTATTAGCAGCGACTCGACAACGAGCGGTGATTGCATGGCAAGGTCAAAATGATGACAGTGAGCAAGTAATCGGCTTCAACGGTCCTCATGTCATTATGAATCCATTTTCGCCATGTCGCACTAAAAGCCACAGGTGCCGACCACGCAGGCGGAGACTGAAGACTTCCATTGAAATAAGGCGGTTTTGTGCCAGCTTGACTCGGTTCTTACCGTTCTGGTTAGTGGATAAGTGAAGATTACTAATCAGGGGATGAATTGCACTTACTTTTTTTCCCTTTTTCGGACGGCAAAAATTTCAGGAATTGGAAGACTAACAATCAGCTGACTTGAAGATAGTTCACCGTACCGCAGGACTGCCATCAGCACAGTGACCAGAATCAATCGCATTAGTTCCTGATTGCCACCGGAGTGTATGTTCTGTTTTTAAGAAATCGTTTGAATATTTTGCACAAAACACTAGACAATTTAATAGACGTGACCACGTATGCAACTACTTTCAAGTTTTGGCTTGAGCTAATTCGATCACAGTAGGTTTGATGTGCTTCTGACGGAACATGCACTCATGTGGGTGACGTACATACGTGAGGAGACTAGTCAAAGCACTGTTTCGAATGGTAGATGGAAAACAGAAGACAGCACATTAAGGGCCAAGAGCAATCGCTGAAAAGAAAAAAAGATCGAAAAATGATGTAGTGGGGTCTCTGTAACTGAATTGACTACCGGTAGGGGCCACCAATTTCCACCTACCTGCGTAACGAACTGTCATGTATTAAAAGAACAAAACAACAACAAAATATACATGATACAAGTTGAAAACTTCATGTTCAACGGCAACGATGTTTACAAAAAATTAGGTCTAACTGAATCAAAGTAAGTGAGACAGTAAAAGAGAAATCTTTTTGATTGTAAAACTTACCTTGAGGAAGACTATCCACGGTAGTCGAAACGTTGGCGCATTACATCTACCAACAACGCTGTTATTAAAATTATATGATCCACAACTAAAACCATTACATGGCGCATCGATTTTTTGATACACTCCTTACGTCATGTGGTCATGTCTCTTTGTTTCTTGAATATAAGCGAAGGAACTCCTAAAGCTTGCGGAAACAGGAACTCGTTAAAAATCAAGTCCACAAGTTTATTCGCGCGAGGTAATTTTCAATGCTACTCAGCTGTAAGGCAAGAAACAGAAGCGAATGAACTCACTTGCTTTGTAATGATATCTATATTTCCGGTACCATCTTATACAAACACGAGTTGACAAATACCGGTTTTCATAAAGCTACACTCACGATAGCGTAACAGAAATCAAGAGACAGGTTGATCATTTGGAAACGAATAACAATATTTCAAAAGACTTATCAACTGTCATTCATGATTAAACCCAGATCGGATGTCTAGTCCTATCGATTTCATTCCTGCCAAGGGTCTATTTTGTTGTGAAAGTGTAAGCAGTTGGAGAGAAAGTCATGGAATAAATTCAGATAAGATGCATGCTAATGTTCAAGATTCCTGATTGCTTCCAGTGATCTAATGTTACTGTACACAGTTGCATTACCACTAGTAAGGTAGTAGTGACGGTATACGTTTTGTCATTTTCTCCGTGGTTTATTTCAAGTCCAAATAATCTGATAGCGATTGACCGGTTAGTGCCGCTGCGTTTCAATGAGAAGATCGTCGGTTCGAATCTTGTCGTCGTAAATCACTTTTTAAATTGATAACATTTCATCGGTCACGACCCTTTTTCTTATTCACTTTACATCTTTTGTCTGATGACTAAAAGGAAGTTGGAAGTCAAAAGAAACCATTATCACTATTATTACGATTAGTAATTGTAGTAGTAGCACTATTAGTTGGGCTAGCAGTATGCAACTGGGTTCCAGTGGACTAATTTATGAGGACAGAAGCACCCTCAGCTCACTTGTTTCAATCCCAGGCCAGCTAGCAAAATTCACTGTTTGCCGACGCTCTGGAGATTGGAAGACAATGAGCGTGAGCTGTCGTATCGAAAATCTGTCTACCATGAACGTGGGCAAAGGAAGCGCGCAGACCTCGTTTATGGACAATCCTAATCGACCTGTGATGCACGCACACACACACACACACACACGCACGCGCTCGGTCGACTGACGTGCTGTTGATTCATCCGTATCACAAATTCAGACTAAATAACCGGCTTCGGGAAGCCGGAGACTGAACGCATATATCCCGGATTATTGGTGCTCACGTCAGGCATACAAGTAGTGTCGTTTGTGCATAGTAAAAAAGTACGTCGCTAATCGCACAAAGTTTGCAGATATCTCCAGTGGTCAGCAAAAAAGACTTACAGAGAACCAATTTTATTGGCCTGATGAATGTATAGATAATTTTTATCAGAGTTTGAGAAGTGTCCGGTTTTGGAAATAATTTGGCCGAATTCTAAACAAGACGCAACTTCATTTTATGGACAATGGGCAGTTGTGTCTGGGATGTATATGTCTCATCGACGATAGTGTTGGCTTCATGATTTCTGCGAGTGGCATGTTTTGTTTGTCCTAATCGATTTCCGTTGAAAACAATCTTGATCAGTAATGGTCAAAGAGTCAAGGTCGTGATATTTCACGGTGAAATTTGCAGTTTCCAATTTCCCTACAGCCGGTCAAATTACCATGTCTGCAGAATTCACGTGACCTCAACCGCCTAACTGTAAATAAAGCGACACTTTTCGCATCGCGAAAGGAAATTTAATTTTAAAATAACTTGGTTTTATGAGCCAGATCCGAATGAGGTTCGTGGTGCATGGAAAAACATTGCGTCCAATGTCTGTTCTCACGAATTTAATCGCCAAAGGTCAATAAGCACGGTGCTTTGTGTAGAATTTTGTCCTCTGACCAATACAGTTATACATATATAAGGAGTTCAGCAAAGGATATTGTCAGAATATGCAAATGAACAGACTGGTCAATCAAGAGAAAATTGAAATGCTCGGAAACGGAGAAGGAATGCCATGGGATGGGGCTTGAAAAAGGGATTCGGAGAGACAGAGAGAAAGAAAGGAAGTGGATGGGCGGGATTCAACATTAGGTTCCAGGTGGAAAGGTCATGAGGCGTAGTCGTGTTTTGTTTGTGAATCAGTGTTACCTCGAGGTCATGGTGGGAGAGGACAGACTTGGCAAATCAGTTCTGGGAACAAACTCAAGAGTTGAGTAATCTTATGGACACATTTGCTGATATCGCTAGATCCCGCAAACGAACAGCTTATGATAGTTCGGTGGTAACTTGTAAATCACTCTGGAAGTTTCGTCACCTATTTGATGACATTGATTTTCCAAACCACATCCTGTGACATTCCTTTCCGGTTTCCAGGCCTTCCCATTTTGTGTCGATTAACCAATCTGATCATTTGCATATTCTGACCAGATCATTTGCTGAACTCATTTAATACGTAATTCTATTAGCCAGAGGAATAAGTCATCAAAACACGCTTATTTTGCTACTGCTTTATTTTCGATGTCACAATGAAGACGTCCAGTTCTGTGTGAGCAATTATCAACGTTTTGGTTGATGTGATGAAACAGATTTCGAAGGAGGTTTTGACCAGTCTATACGAGAGAGTAATCCACAAGCAGCACGAGGTAGTTCGAATTTGTATGTGCATGCATATGTGGCAGAATCCATGTGTGTCGGTGAGTGTCCGCTTAAAATTTGCTATCGGCGATGGTCAAGTCGATCTTATGTCTGTCAGCTCAAAAGGCCACACTTTCGAGTCCCGGAATGAGACAGTCATTTTTGGCGGTAGATAGAGAGCAGTCGTCTCCCGACTGGTTACTACACCCAACCTAGTGAGGTCTCCCGTGTTTCTATGCCATTTCAAGTTTCAGGGTCAGGATTGCCGGTTCGCTTTCCGTGTAGCGGGTCTGATCCACTACGGGGCATCCCGCCTGGATTGCACTCAGGCTTTAGGCATGTCACGACAATAAAGTCGGCTCATAACAGGTTATTCTATATTTAGCCCGAATTTCTGCAGTAAAACCTTTATTGACTTGGACGAAGACAGATGGGGTGAAGTTTACAAGCACGACTGATTCAAGATTAGATGGGGAATTCCTCATCCCAAAATAACGAACGAAGTTAATCCGATCTCACAGTAATATATATATATATATAGGTTTGTATTCGTTATTGTATTCCTTACTATGGAACACTTCAGAAAAACTTAAGATAGACTAGTTAAAACATGCGAAGACCGAATTGTATTTAAGCGGTTAGGTTGATACTGGAGACTCCTAATTAGTGTGACTTTTTTCCTTCCCTTCGATGGTTTGGATATATAGCTAGTAATTCTGACTAACTTTTTTAATTCTGAATTCAAATCCTACTAGTATGAAACCACTATTTAGTAACCGGCCTAGGACAGCTACATGTGTTTCCGTCTCCTGGTTGCCTCGGGTTTCTTCAGCAGACAGTAGCTGCGTTGAAATTTCACTGGGCTATCAATTCACGTGATTGTGCCAGACAGTTCATCTGCAGCATGTCCATTTGCAGAAAGCATTGTCCAAAAACGTGTGTCAATTCTACACGAGTCTATTAAATGATGAACAGATGCTACTTAACGACGAAGCGGTCTGCAGTTCTGATAGTCAAGACAGATATTTTCATACACTACCACATAAGGTTGCCATAGTAACTGAACTGCAGTAAATAGAAAAAGTTATCAGTAATCTAAGTAAAAGTTATGGGAAGACCAATTCACAAGATATCAATAACACGGCAGTTGTAACACGTAAGTAGCGTGAATATTCGAGATTTACTTGAATTAACCTGACTTGGCCACCATCTATCCTGTACGCCAGCTATCTGCATTCTAGTCTTTTGTTTTCTCCCTTATGGTTTTTATTTCCTGTATTCTTTTTATTTAGCTGCAACTACAAGACCGTAGGTTAGTGTGTATCACGCAATTCGCGCTTGCGTTCTACACAGTCATTTATTTGTAGTTACTAAATGTGGTGCTGCTGCCAAAGACGAAAAGACATTATCGAGTCCGCTTTCTTGTTGACTAACGATTTCTGTTAATAAATCTTGTTTTTGACTAAACCTGATGCCTCTGTCAGCGTGATTTGTGCTCACCGCTTCTCGAATTGTTTTCTCTTGGACGGTCAGTATTTTCTCCCATCAGTGAACCGATAAAGAAGTTGCCGATGCGTAAAGTGAATCTTACAGGCCATCACGCAAATAAATATCAACATTTCGGTCGAATTTTTCCCACATCCCTATCGGGAAATTTGGGCGTAAAATTATCATGGGGAACTGATGTAATACTGACTGTCCGAAAGGTGTGAATAGTCGATTCTGTTTCTCAGTGCATAGATGTTATGCGGATGTTTAATTGTGTGTTACTAATTCTTTAGTCTCGATCAGTTATCTGCTGAATAAGTTTATTTCCGCCCATTTAGATTTGTGTCTCATAATGGAACTATAATCAAATAACGGAATGGAATTTTTGGATTTGTTGATAAGTAACACGAAAGACGGCTCGATCTGTACATAAGAAGGCAGCAAAGTTACTTCTAAAAGACAACAGAGCTATTTTCATATGTTTGTCTACCTTAATATACTGCGAGTAACTAATTGGATGTATCACAGCATACAAAGTATGATCTGGAGATACAGATGAAATATAAATCAAAATTGTGCCCATTTCCGTCTACAACAATCATCGGATTCGATTGAGCAATTAAATGATAAGAACAAATGTGGCGATTCACAGAACGATAGTGATGACGAAAATTACCGTTTACAAAACTCAAAGGCAACACAGTGGCATAGGCAGGGCAAAGAACATTGTCGGCTGCCTCACTTATTGCTTGCACTTACATCCCAGCTGTCATTGGGACCAGTTCTGACCGTCTAGCCTTATTTAGTTTGCACACGGTGAAAACGATACATGGTACCAGTGTATACCCAAACTCAAAAGACTGTTCTCTCTGCAACCCAATCCGAAAATCGTGTCACGCTGACGACGTGGTCGATTGAGACAAGTCTGTCTCTCTGACCGGTAGAGAGATAGGTTTACAAAATCCATAACCTGCTTGGTTGAAACGAATCTCTCCAGTTTGCTTCAACTTTAACTTAAAGAAAGGGACGCAGAAATGACGTACTCTTTTAACTGAACTATCGCTGGAGTTGATTCAACCCTGCCACGCAAAATAATCCTTCTACTTCAGGATTTTCAATTAAGTTGGTTGTTCAGCTTTTTAAGTTGATACCAGGTGCTATGGGGAGTGGAAAATCCACTGTGCCTCCAAAAGTGGGTTTCCCACATGGCTGCTCAAAACAGCTGAAGATTATTTAGAATTCTTCGTATCCTGTTCAACTCCCATTGAAAGGTGACCGACAAGGTCAATTCATCAACTTAAGCCGAATCGATTGCTTTTTGTTATTGGAGTAGGAGTTTGCGCAACGCCGAATGTTCACTTACGAAGTCGGCTTTCCATGTCGGTAGTAGGGCACTCGCTTGGGAGGCTTAAGCTGCAGGCTCGATTTCGTCTACTGGCCTCGAATTTGGCTTTTCGGTGTGTAAATGGATTTTACATTCTACATAATTTAATTGTATAACACCATTGTTCGTCGGGGGTTTTGGTAGTGTATGCTAGTGTGCGTAAGCATGGCTATCATCGTTTTATCGCTTTACCGGTTTCATACCCAGTGTAGGCCAGTTACCACGCAGAGTTTGCCTAACTTTTGCTTGTCCGGATCTATATATAGTTCAGTGATCTAGTTTGGTAAAGCTTTGTGGAATGAGCATAGCAAAGTCTTCACTGTGATTAATCAGAATTCGCCGGTCTACTCAAAAACAGTTTGTGGCTCTCTTTAGGCTTCTGCAACCCGTTTTCACTCCACACAGACCTTAGAACGTGTGGAAATTTACTGAAGATGTTAAGCGAATTTGAGGGTATGTATAAAACGTGTGCTAGCACTACCGGGTCCTTGTGTTTGGCCAATCCACTCCAGTAAACTTATGATGGAATATTCTGATCTAAGAGGAAATGTAGGAGCAACTGCCTATGAGCTTCATCAGCGTGAGGACAGTAGTAGATTTACATGAAATTTCATGTCAAGGCTCAACCTATCATTCATTTCAACCGGGGTAGTTATTCCATGCACCTATTTGGATGGACATCCACCAGTATATAAAAAGGGGACAAAAAAGGAACAGCAAGAAGGCATAAATTGTGGCATGTGTGCAAAAATGGTGAGTTTCTGCACTTCAGGAACATTTCACGAGACCAAAATTTTCTTCATTTGCTAACGAGTGTCACTTGGGTTTCACGGAAAGCTGGTAGGATGAGGAACAATTGAGCATGGATAAACAGAAATGCATAGGTTCATCTACTTGTATCTATCACGCGTAAATGAACAGGAAATACAATTGCTAAAATCCTGTTAGAGTTGGTGGTTCGCCTCACTTAAGATTCTACTCAAATAGTGAGCTCATATTTGACGGTGTTGAAGTATCACAAAGTCCACCTAGAATTCGAACGATCACCCGCTTGTTAAAGGAAATTGCATAGGTGACTTTGTTCTGGTTATCTTTATGTGGCAGGTCAAAGAAGACAACATATTCCGATCGTGGCCCGTGAGATGATACACAAACAAAACATTTAACAACATTAAGGGTTAGGGACGTTGTCTCCAGATGCAAATCGCAATATTAACCTCCTTACCTTAGCGAAGACAACCTTTAGCCAGAATGGAGCAGGTGTTTTGAAATAAATAAATTGTATGGTAGAATTGCTCTTGACTGGAGGTAGACACGGAAGAAGTTTTTCTTCAGCATCTTCTGAACTGTTGGAAAAGCCTAGTTTCTGACGACTGAACACCGTGAAGTGAAGTAATTTTGAGCTTTTGTTTGTCAACACCGTTCAGTTCATCGCTGTAGTCCAAAAATACAGGTTCGAACGTATCTCGCCTTCTTGTTCACCGAGGGCAAAACGTTGTGAACTACGTTGGCGATGCATCCACATTGGTGAAAAGAACAACGATGCACGAACTGATGGTAATTTACTGCAAATATCCTAGAGTAATGACTTTTTCGGGATCTTAAGGGTAATGAAGGCATATGCAATAGACGGGGACCTTACTGTTCGCATGTTGGATGCAGGTGTGACTGAGGAAATCATGTGACAGTCAGACCATTGACTAAACAGTTTTGATATTATTGATGCGCTAGTGTGTGTGTGTGTGTGTGTGTGTGTGTGTGTACAGTGCCTGAGAAGGACTGGCGTAGAATATCCGGGCCGTTTTCGTTGTTAAACCTGTCGTTTGTGAGCGTGAAAAAAACCTCCGGGGTTATTTTTCTTCGGGTAAAACAAATAACACCGGGAATAGCAAACGAGTCTTCACAACTGAAGGTTATTAAATAATGACAGAAAGAACGAGGCGGCACGATCGGACGTCCCTGGCTCAAACTAATTCAGGGTTATTTGTAAAGGAAAATTCTAGGTTAAAATTAATCCCATCTAGGAAGTTGATGATGTTTTTGAGGCCGAGAAACATCAGATATTGGACATCAGAATGGTCAAAACCAAAACACACACGCATATGCACAAAAGATAGGGATTTTTCAGGATAGGAAATAAACAATAAAAATGTTTGTACAAAGAGTTTACTTTACCACACCATGGCCGGAGTGGAGAATATTTTTGCTCTAGCCAACTGACTGTAACCGCTTACAAATTTGTGCTCGCATATGGTTTTGGAGCCATTAATAGAGGAGCCTGATTGTGTAGTGATTCAATAGACTTTAAAGTTTGTGTTGATCATAGTTCAGGTTGTTGATTTTCATAACTTTCTGATCTCCTTGCTTGGCATCTAAACTGCAACCGTTTCTTCACCATTCGAGGTGATATTGTCCATGCGAATTCCGGTTCTCTCGTTTCAACTTAGTGATGATTTTAACAGGATTTCATCGATCGCTATTCACGTGATTAATTATCCCTCTTCCTCCTTTTTAGTTGTGCAAGAACTGGTCAATACGAGGGAGGCAAGCAAAACCGTCGAGATGAATAACTTTGTCTTCAGTTTCATCTAGAAAATTGGATTCATGAAGTAATACATTGTTCATGCAAAATGTTAAAAGTTCGGTTAATTTAAAATCGCCAAAGGCTGGCGTCATTACTTAATGGAACAACGGCTGTTACGGAGATCGAGGTTCTAAGCGGAAAAAATGACTTTTTGGACTTGGATTGCGTCACGACTCACAAAACTTTTCCCGGGAGAAGTCTGATCCTTTTCAAATTCCCCATCGTTCCAGATGGAGACCCTCGGAAGCACTGTACACCTATTTCATTCACGTTAGGAAGCGTTAGTGATCATTTGATCCCGAGGTGGGATGCGAATCCGGATAAAACATGCCAATTCAACAGTGATAATTCAATCTACTAGTGCGCAAGCACAAGATTTGTAGATATATGTTGACTTGCCTTCCTGGTACGCAGTCTACATGTTCTAGTGTCCATGCCTTCCCAACACTAGTTATCATTTTCATTTAATGCATTAAAAAACACCTACTCACAGTCGCAGCAACGTTAGTTCTCGACCTGGAACAGTCTTCAACGAAATCCTAAACGATAGCGACTATTCGGGATATAACAGTTTACCGCATCATAAGGTAATTAAGGTCTTTCTTCTCCTTAGCAATTGACTTCGAAAAATTTATCCACCGATGTTGAATACTCCAAGTCATGAGGACAACACCTCAGATGAAAAACTGTCGTTTGCCCCGACTACACAGTTTGCCACCTTCCTTCTGAAATCAGCCCATTCTGCGATCTGACAATTATTTTCCAAATTACACATTCGGTTCGCTCCGGTAATAAAGGCGACAATTAAAACGTTTGAGTAGTGAATCTCAGATTTGCCATGACTTCAGTGTATCACTTTCCTTGGAAAAGCAACCTCATACCACCAGCAGGTAGCTAGCAAATGGGATATTTTATAATGAAAAGAACATTTTGAAACATGTAATGCTCTTCGATTGGTAACCAGTTTGTAAATATCCGGACCAAACGACGTAAGAAGTGTATCGAAAAATCGATGCGCCATGTATTGGTTTTTATTGTGAATGATATAATATTAATAACACAGCGTTGTTGGTAGATGTAATGCGCCAACGTTTCGACTACCGTGGGTAGTCTTTCTCAAGGCAAGTTTTACAATCAAATGACTGAGGGAACGTTCACATGCCAACTGATGTTTAGTTGTGTTCGTGTATGTGTGTGCTTTGAAATGTGGGTCAGGTGAGTGATTAGTTGTCTTCCACGTCATGCGTCACCGTGGTGGTGGGGTCAACTAGCGCGGTGACCTTTGGTATGCTTGTTTCTTA